>CM050167.1:148503569-148708202 GCA_027410445.1 Discoglossus pictus
GGCGATAAAAGCTGGATGCCAGTGCGCACCACTGCGGAGAGGGATCTGCATATAGGTATCTCTGCAGGTACTGAAGGCGAAGGTGGACAACTGGGAGCACACACAAACTACTCCCTGTCCACCCTCCACCAAAGGCAGGACTTGCCACCCCTGCAGAGACCCAATGCCTTCCCATCCAGAGGAAATCTAACAAATTCCTCTGGATATTGGTGACAAACTCGGGGGTCGGACTCAGACAAATCAGCCGGTGCCATATCTGAGAAGCCACCAGCTGATTCACCACTAGAGTCCGCCCCCTAAGGGAAAGCATTTTGCTAGACCCCTCCATCGTCCCAGACGAGAGAGGGACACTGCCCTCTAACTCCCTCCAGTTTGTCTGGGACGGAAGCGTCCGCAGCGGACAGGTAGACCCCCAGATATTTAATGACATCTGCCTCCCACGTGATGTCACGAAACGTGGGAGGCAAAGAGTCCACCTGTAAATTACCCTCTAAAAGGCCTGTGCATTTGGACCAGTTGATCTGAGCGGAGGAGGCAGCTGAATATACCTCCTGGCACTGTTTTGCCAGCTCAAGATCAACTGGATCCTGGGCCACGAGGAGCACATCGTCAGCATAAGCTGAAAGGACAATCCGCATGTCTGGATCTTTTAGCACCAGCCCCTGTGAGCCTTTTCCTCAGTAGGCAGAGGAAAGGCTCAAATGGCCAGTGCATATAACTGTCCAGACAAGGGACATCCTTGACGCACCCCTCGTCCAAATACCAAAGGTGCTGTTAGGGACCAATTGATTTTAAGTAAACACTCTGCAGAGGCGTACAGCGTTCTTATAAAGCCCACAAACTGTGGGCCAAGAGCCGTACGCTTGCAGAGTGGCTATGAGGTAACCATGGTCCACCCTGTCAAAACGCCTTCTCTTGATCTAAAGAGAGAAAGGCGAGTGACAGACCAGTCCTGCGAGAATAATGCAATAGATCCCGGACCAGAAAGATACTATCAAAGATAGTCCGGCCCGGGATCGCATAGGACTGGTCAGGGTGAACCAATTCTGCCAGCACAGACCCAAGTCTAAGCGAGATGGCTTTAGCTACAATCTTGTAGTCCGTGCTGAGCAGAGAGACCGGTTCGCCAGTTCTTAATAAGCCGGAGATCCCCCTTTTTGGGGCAGCAGGGCAAGTACTGCCCTGCGACAAGACAGGGGCATCTCCCCGGTCTCCAGGGCTTCCCCAAGGACCAGATGGAAATCAGGTCCCAGAGTCTCCCAGAAAAATTGGAAAAACTCTACAGTCAGTCCGTCCAGTCCTGGAGACTTTTCACAGGACATGGCACGGAGGGCTTCAGAGAGCTCTTGAAAAGATAGTGGTATATCAAGCCGCTCTCATTACACCCTCACTGACTGTGGGGAGCCCCTCCCATAGCACCCTGCAGGCGTCTGGAGAAATGGGATCCGGAGAGTAAAGATCTTTATAAAAGTTCCGGGCTCTATCCCGGATACTCTCCGGATCTGTAAGGGGGGCACCGTCTTCATCTAGAAGACAGGTGATGTGCCTACTGTTACCCCCCTTTTTCTCCAGTGAGTAGAAGAGGGCGCGAGCCGCGGTCTAGATCTTTGAGAAAACCTAAGCGGCTGCGCACGTATGCCCCCCTTGGCCTGGTGTCGTTCCAGGTCACAGAGGACACCCTTCCTCTCTACATACTCGCTCTGCAGGGATTGGTCCCTACAAGTGAACAGCCTCTGCTCCAGATGGAGTACCTCCCCCCGGAGTGACTCCAACTCAGCTTTGCGCTGCCCACTTCGCACCCTTGGTATATTCCTGACACAGAAGTCGCAAATGAACCTTGCCCACGTCCCACCACAGTTTTAACGTGGCAAAGTCCCCCTTGCAACCCCTCCAGTCCGTCCAAAACTCCCGGATCAATGTCACGAGCCCCTGGTCCTTCAACAAAGCATTGTTGAAGTGCCAATAGGCGGCTCGTGGCGCTGTTGCGTTAGCGCCACTGTCACAGACACACAGTTGTGGTCTGTGAACGGAGCCAGCCTAATGGCACAAGACCGACTCGTGACATATAGTGACTAGATATATATAGTCTGTCGATCCGGGAGTGGGACACCAGACCGGCTCTCACCCTGACGTAGGTGAAACCGTCTGATGCCCCTGGGTTCTGCTCTCTGCCAGATGTCCTCCAGGGAGAAGCGGGCGATGATCTCCCGCAGGGCTGACGCAGAAGGCGGGTACGGCTCTGGACTATTCCGGTCCAGAGCGTCGAGGGTGCAGTTGAAATCACCCCCGAGTACCAAACACTCATCTGCGTCAACCGTCTCCAAAAACTGGGACAGTCTGGCGAGGAACCTCACTCTCTCGAGCCCTCCAGCAGGGGCATATATATTAACTAGGTTAATGATGCTACCCTGCTCTCGGACCCGGAGGTGGATTAGACGGCCTGGGATAACAGCTTCACAAGCAGCAGCTCTGGCTGAAAAGACTCTGAGAACAGGGTCACCACTCCACATGACGCCGATGTGAAGTGGCTGAAGAAGACCCTGCCTCTCCACTCCAGTTGCCACGAGGCCTCAGCCTCTGGAGTGGTGTGAGTTTCCTGCAGGAAGCTCACAGAGTACCCTCCCTGATATAAATAGGAGAGTACCTGGAACCTGCGGAAACTGTCTTGACAGCCATTGGTATTTAGCGTGCTGATGTGCAAAGCCATTACTCGCGTGTCAGGAATTGTGCGTTCCTCAGACCCTTGAGACTGCTGATAGGGACACGCACATTTTATAGAATTTCCGGACGCGGAGATGCTCCGCAGTCCCAGAATTCTTGGCCCTAGTGCTGACACACTAGATATTGCTGGAGAGAGTGGAGAATAAACGACATATTCTTCCACCTCTCCAAGGCCAGCCGCACCTTCCTTTTCTTTTGTCCATGAAGGGTGCTCTCAAGGAATAGATCTATTTCCTTGACAGGGATAACCCACCCAGAATCTGATGTTCCTTCTAGTGGGTCACCCCTGGGCTCCTCTGGCTGAGGGCTTTTACTCCATCCTCCCCGGCTGGAGTCAGTTTCCTCAGCTTTATTCTCAGGGACCCCCTCTTAGATGATACAGAAGGAGTCCCTTTAGCACCCTTCAAGGTAAATAATGGACCCTTGGATTGCTGCTGCACCCCTGTAGCTTCAGGAGTGCATTCAGGGGTAGCTGGCTGGACAGCAGTGGCTGGCATGGCTTCCTTAATGGAAGCCTTGGAGGCTTTATATGCCTCCTCTGCCAGTTCCACCGCTGCTTGCTCCGCTTGGATGGCACCGATGTTAGGGTCAGTGGACGGCTGAGGAGGGTAGACAGGCTCTCCCATGATGTTAACAGGAAAACCTGTTTTATCACCCTCCCCCATTTCCACTTCCCCTTGTGCCACATCCCCCCTGACAGACAAATCCATGGGGTCCTGAATGGGGGTCATGCCTATATTCCCCCCCTCCAGTAGTGACTCGGCCTGGGGCTCTAACAAAGCCCGAGGTACGTCACTAGAGAGTGACACTGGAGGAGGAGACTGACTGGTGCCCTTGAAGCTCAGCACCTCAGGGACACTGACTACCCATTCAGCAGGGGCTTTGTTGGGTCCCCCCTCAAAGGCCAGAGGCAGAACCTGATCTTTCTTGTCTACCCCTGCCTCACTTGGGAGACCTTCTTGCCCCTGCTTTTCCTCCAGACCCTTTTCCACATTAACCCCTATAGGGTCTGGAGAGAGAGATGTGTGGTCTGGCACCGGCTGGCTGAGCTTAATAACTGGGCCAGACAATGTCACCGGATGAGGAGGAGATGTTTTATTCCTCTTCTTGCTTTTAGAGGGAGGTGCTCCACTATAGAGCACTTCCCACTTATCAGCAACCTCCCTGTTGGTTTTATGCTTCCTCTTCCTGGGGACGTCACTCCTGGAAGAGAAGCTGCCACTAGCTGCCTCCCCTGCAGAGGGCTTATTATCCCTCTGCTTACACTGTGCCCCCACACTAACTGATGTAATTATGGTGGGGGCAGATTGGGACTTGGGAGATTCAGCTGTGACACTGGGAGGACCGGTGACATTCTTCCCCTTTTTCCCCGTGTCTGCAGTCTTGCTGGAGACCACAGACACAGATGGCTTTTTTGGGGAAGAAGGGGGTTTGGAGGCCGTGGTGGTGGCTTGAGGAACGGCCTCCTTGCCTGAGCTCTGTGGGGGGGCTATGACCCTTGAGGTCCCCGCTGTTATGGGCTCAGCGGGGATGGGTGCCGTACTGACGGAGGTGCCATTTGCTGGGGCTGGGGCATGATGCTTTACATTAGGGCAATTCCTACGTGTATGCCCCAACCCCTTGCAATGATAGCACTGCACCTCCGTAGTGCTGTAAAAATCCTGTACAGCACCCCCTCAAATGGAACCCCAAAAGACCCCTCTATGTTTTCTGCGCCCTGAGGCAGGCACATTTGTACCTGCCTCTTGAAAGAGAGCACATGACGAAGTGCTCTCTCTCTGCACCCCAGGGGAATTTTAATAAATGGTGTTTTTACTTCCCCTAGGGTTAGCAGGTGGGGGCGCAGGAGGGAGTCTGGTAGGAAGGGGGGCACATTAGAGAGTGTTACTTTTGTGCCCAACCCTTCCAGGGGTTCTATTGGGACATATAATCCCCCCACTGTGATGCCTCTCTGTATAAGAATGTGTGCAGCAGCCAGAGTACGGGTAAAAAAAACTGCTTTCCCGTACATTTTGCTGGCTGCTACTATAACAGAGGGGCTGATGACATTAGCTGCAGCACGCAGATAGATATCAATGCTGTAGACCCCAGACATCTGACATTTAACCCCATGCTTCCTGGTGATCTGCCCCTCAGCCCCAGCGGTGGTATACTGGGGCCAGCAGAAACCACCTGTGACCAGGTATTAGCCACAGGGGTAGGTCTGCTGGCAGAACCACCAGGAGCTGGGGCTGCCTTATCTGCCTGGGGCCTATGCTGTGCAGTGCTGCAGCTAGAATTTTCAGGGGCCATTATTCCCCCTTTTGACCCCTGAGGCTTCTTAATGGTCTTATCCCTCATGTTTAGACCCTTTTTCTTTTAGTTTATTTGTTTTATTTATTTTTATTTTTTGTTTTATGATTTTCTACTGTTTTCTTTTTTTTTTAAAATATAAAAGTGTGAAAAAGAAACAAAAGGACAAAACTAAGGGAGACAAAAAACTAAGGGAGAGAGAGAGATGATGTTTGGCAGTGGAAGGGTTAATGGCCTGTTGCAAGGTGTTACTAATTGCAACAACACAGAGAACACAGAGGCTTTTTAACCCCTCTGTGTCTCTGTGTCAGATGTTAAAAAAAAAAAAGCCTTAACAACAAAAAATCTAATTGTTTCCCCCCCCACTGCCTACAAAGATGTTACTTTTCTTCTCTCCCCCAAAACATAAAACCCAACACCAAACAAACAAAACTTCAACAAAACCTAATAAACTTTTTAAAAGAAAAAAAGTCAAAGTAACAAAGCTCCAGGAGTGAAGGTGTAGTGCTAAGGGAGGGGTGTGGCAAAGTATCCAGGAGACAGCTCACTCTCCTGGGATAGAGACTTGAGCCTGACTCCCAGAAAACTAAAACTTAAATTAAACTAAGAAAAACACCACAAAAACTCCCAAAAAAAGAACAACACCGTGCACAAAGTGCTTATAAACAGAAAGGTGTTAAAATAAAACTTGTATTTGAGGGACTAAGACCCTAAAAAGCCTTTTGTTTGGAGCTCAAGCATGCACACAACCTCTTGGCACAGTACTTGTAAGCCTGACACACACACTGGCTAGCAGTCAGGCAAATGAACTTAGATTGGCGGTTAGGCAAATGAACTTAGATTTAAGAAAATAAAATTATTGTTTTTTTACATATAAACTGCTGGTATCCCAACTAGATTGGATTGGTTGAACTTGGCACAATACTTGTAAGCCTGACACACACACTGGCTAGCAGTCAGGCAAATGAACTTAGATTGGCGGTCAGGCAAATGAACTTAGATTTAAGAAAATACAATTATTGTTTTTTTGCATGTAAACTGCAGGTACACCACTAGATTGGATTGGTTGAACTTGGCACAGTACTTGTAAGTTTGACACACACACTGGCTAGCGGTCAGGCAAATGAACTTAGATTGGCGGTCAGGCAAATGAACTTAGATTTAAGAAAATAAAATTATTGTTTTTTTACGTATAAACTGCTGGTACCACAACTAGATTGGATTGGTTGAACTTGGCACAGTACTTGTAAGCCTGACACACACACTGGCTAGCAGTCAGGCAAATGAACTTAGATTATCGGTCATGCAAATGAACTTAGATTTAAGAAAATAAAGTTATTGTTTTTTTACATATAAACTGCTGGTACCCCAAATAGATTGGATTGGTTGAACTTGGCACAATACTTGTAAGCCTGACACACACACTGGCTAGCGGTCAGGCAAATGAACTTAGATTGGCGGTCAGGCAAATGAAGTTAGATTTAAGAAAATAAAATTATTGTTTTTTTACATGTAAACTGCAGGTACACCACTAGATTGGATTGGTTGAACTTGGCACGGTACTTGTAAGCCTGACACACACACTGGCTAGCAGTCAGGCAAATGAACTTAGATTGGCGGTCAGGCAAATGAACTTAGATTTAAGAAAATAAAATTATTGTTTTTTTACATATAAACTGCTGGTGCCCGAACTAGATTGGATTGGTTGAACTTGGCACAATACTTGTAAGCCTGACACACACACTGGCTAGCTGTCAGGCAAATGAACTTAGATTGGCGGTCAGGCAAATGAACTTAGATTTAAGAAAATAAAATTATTGTTTTTTTACATATAAACTGCTGGTGCCCGAACTAGATTGGATTGGTTGAACTTGGCACAATACTTGTAAGCCTGACACACACACTGGCTAGCTGTCAGGCAAATGAACTTAGATTGGCGGTCAGGCAAATGAACTTAGATTTAAGAAAATAAAATTATTGTTTTTTTACATGTAAACTGCAGGTACACCACTAGATTGGATTGGTTGAACTTGGCACAGTACTTGTTAGCCTGACGCACACACTGGCTAGCGGTCAGGCAAATGAACTTAGATTGGCGGTCAGGCAAATGAACTAAGATTTAAAAAAATAAAAGTTTTGTTTTTGTTAAAGTAGACAACTAGTAAACAAGATTGTATTGGTTGCACTGTGCACACACAGTATAAGCTGTGAGCCTGTCACACACACTTGCTAGCAGGGGCTAGCAGGGAGACAGGCAAATGAATTTAGATTTAAAAAAATGATGTTATAGCCCTAAAAAGGGCTTTTTGGGGTGCTGTGTTTACAGCAGAGATCTGATGAGTCCTTCAGCACTGCACTGGACACTGAATAAACTTGCCTAGCTATGGTTTTCCCTATTGATGCAGTATCATCCAAACTGTCCCTCCTCTCAGTAAGACTGCAAGTTAGTTATGATTCCAAAATGGCTGCTGTCCATGAGGTAGAAGGCTCTGGACGGGAGTGTATGCTGCTGATTGGCTGGAATGTGTCTACTGACTGTGAGTTGCAGGGTCAAAGTTTGCTCAATGATAAAGTATAGGGGGCGGGTCGAATCTCACATATGTTCGCTGTTCGCCGCGAACGCAAACATGCTATGTTCGCCGGGAACAGTCCGCCGGCGAACTATTCGCGACATCTTTATAAATATGTAATCACGTATTATATTCACACTCCCTCCTTTAGATATATACACTTTCTTGTATTATTTATTGTGTGCATATAAGCACAGATGTAAAGATATTATCTTAACATAAGGACACAAAGACATAATAATATGTACATGAAAAAAAATTACCCCATACAAATACAACAACATTCATTTACACAGACCCATAAACATATGCACTGTACATAAAATACATATATACATGTAATAAAAACAAGAATCGCTCTCAATAAATATATTGTTCTTCAGATACACACAGCATACCATACATATCATACACAAATACAGTGTATTTCTTTCTCTATAGCAGTGGTGGGCAACTTGGTTCTATAAGTATCTCCAAAAGGCCTGAGTTAGATGTTTTCATTCATCCTGACTCACCTGTACTAAAGTAGAGAGAGGTTGAAATCTTGTACTGTTGGTGTTTCCTTCATAGGACGAAGTTGCCCACCACTGCTCTAAAGCCTAGGTGGGTAATGCACTTTGTAATGTACTCACAGGTGTGGAGAATAAAAAGTAAAATTAACCACACAACACAAAAACTAAGAAGTTTGGTTAAATTTATTTTATTCAAAACATATACAAAGTTACATAGTTACAGTACATAGTATTTAAGATTGAAAAAAGACTTTCAGTCTATCAAGTTCAACCTTATAAGATCTCCTCTGATCTGCAATATGCGGATTAACTAATAATTAATTAGTTGTATAAAAAAACCCAAAAAAACAAAAAAACAATTCCCTCCTGATTCCAGACACCGGCGACCGGACTTCTCCATGGATCAATACTGTCTCTCTAATTATCCAGGATAACCCTGAATTCCATTTTTAATTAGAAATAAATCCAGTCCCCTTTTAAAGCTATCTATCGAATCCGCTGTCACACCTCCTCTGATAGAGAATTCCACAGATTAACTACCCTTACTGTGAAGAACCCTTTTCTTTCTTTAAGGTGGAATCTTTTTACTTCTAACCTCAAGGGATGTCCTCTTGTCAGTTTGAAAATCTCTTGGCACAAAAAGCTCCCTTGACAAATCTTTATACTGAACTTGGATTTATTTATATAAGGTAATCATATCTCCTCTTAGACGCCTTTTTACTAGAGAAAATAAGTTTAATTTGGTTAGTCTTTCTTCATAACTTACCCCTTCCATTCCCCTTATTAGTTTTGTTGCCCTCCTCTGTACCTTTTCCAGCTCTAAAATGTCCGCTTTATGAAGTGGTGCCCAAAATTATACTCCATATTCCAAAGGAGGGTGTACTAGAGATTTGTATAGTGGCAGAATTATATTTGCTTCCTTTGCTTCTATACCCTTCTTAATACATGCTAATATTTTATTTGCCTTTGCAGCTGCTGTTTGGCTTTGAGCACTGTTAATTACTGTAGGTGGTTGTCCACAAGCACTTCCAAATCCCTTTCAATATCTGATACACCTAGATTTGCTCCATTAAGATTATAAATTGCATGGCTATTTTTCCTTCCCAGATGCATAACTTTACATTTATTCGTATTAAATCTCATCTGCCATTTGGATGCCCATTCCTCAATTTTATGTAAATCCATTTGGAGGAAAAGCACATCACTATCTGATTTAATTATCTTGCACAACTTTGTGTCATCAGCGAAAATGGAAACACCACACTCCAATCCTACCTCTAAGTCATTAATAAATATGTTAAAAAAGAAGAGGACCTAATACTGAACCCTGAGGAACCCCACTTACCACATTAGTCCAATCGGAGTATGTTCCATTTACAAAAACGCTTTGCTTCCTGTCTTTTAGCCAGCTCTCAATCCATGAGCAGATATTTAGTGCAACTCCTGTATCTCTTAGTTTGCACAATAGTCTCCCATATGGCACTGTATCAAATGCCTTTGCAAAATCCAAAAAGACTACATCCACTGAGTTGCCTTGATCCAGGTTCCTACTAACCTCCTCATAGAAACTAATTAGATTTGTTTGACATGACCTATCACTCATAAATCCAGGTTGACTCCAATTTATAATCCTGTTCAAATAGACACATTCTTGTATATTATCCCTTAATAACCCTTCTAAAAGCTTCCCCACTACAGAAGTGAGGCTCACTGGTCTATAATTCCCCGGATTTGCTCTTGCTCCCTTTCTAAATATAGGTATCACATCAGCTTTTCTCCAGTCATCTGTTAGAGACCCTGTGGCTAGTGAATCTTGAAAAATTAAATATAATGGTTTGGCTATTACAGAACCCAGTTCCCTTAGTACCCTTGGAAGTATTGCATCAGGACCCAGGTTTTTTTGACATTTATTTTTTCCAACCTCTTTTGGATTACTTCCTGTGTTAACCAATTATTTGGCAAAGGTAGTGTAGCCCCATTATGTTGCCGTGTGTCAACCACTGGTACCTCCCTTGTGTATACCGAAGAAAAGAACCTATTTAGCTCATCTGCCTTTTCCTGGTCACTCATTTTCAGACAGCCTGTTTCACATTCTAATGTTCCTATAGCTTCCTTCCTCGCCTTCTTCCAATTAATATACTTAAAAAATATTTTAGGGTTAGGTTAGTCTTACTCTCTTTTGCAATTAATTTTTCATTTTCTATTTTAGCCAGTCTAATCGCGCTTTTGCAAGCCTTGTTGATTTCCTTGTATTCCCGTAAAGCAGTCTCTGTCCCTTCTTGTTTGAAAATGTACTCAGTTAAACTGCATCAAACGCAAACGATGAAACAAACTGTTCAAACTGAAAGTCAGAAAATGTAATGAGAAATTTGACAAATATTTTGTTTGACAAGTTGCATACATGTTGACTAAAGCTGTAAAAAGCTACAGGGCTGTTCTGACCAAATAGGTACCTGGATAAGGCTCCAGTTTGTTTAATGGACTCATTACCACAGAAAGGTCATCTGGTCTTCTCCTTCACATTTTATTGTCTGGCGCGGAGGCTGCACAGGCTCCCTGGGTCAGCACCCAGACTTCCATCAGTTTCACAGGCTTTCCTTCAGACGCTGCATTTGCCTCATCGGGAGTAGACAGAGGGCTCCAGTGGTGTAGTGTTAAGTACATGTCCAATACAGAGATTACCAAACCAGCTATTACAGCACATAAGGGTGAGCTACGTGTGAGGTTCAGGAGAGTCAGGAGCCCATACCCCCCACACCAGAGAGGGCATGGCCCACGTGCAGTGAGGGCATGGGCCTAGATTCCTGGCCACCGTCAGTCGCTTTGCCCAAGGGGCCACGCCCTAGACCCAGTTAAAAAAACACTCCAGCACCACCCCATACGGGTGCAAGGGTTTAACAGAAAAAACGTGAACTTCAAAAAATCTCCTACAGTCCCTCACTATACAGATTCTGCGGTCCTCCATGCTACGCACGCTAACATCGCTTTTGGTGCTTTGCAGGGATGATGCAATAACAGTGCGGAGCTGGGCATCGAATCGTCACGTTAGAAGAGGAGCAGGGTCGTCGCGGAGATGACCAGCGAAGACAGTCAGATCATAATTGATGACGTGCCTGTGACAGCCAAGGCGGCACGGTAGGTGCACCCTGTTAGGGTCCGGAAGTCTGCAACTGGCTACAGTCTGTTACTTTTTTCCTGTCCAGCAGCATGGCGACAGAGGACTGAGACTGGTAACAAAACGACTAGGCCACAGCATAGGGCGAGTTGTACCGACTTGCAAGTAGACTATACAACGGACCCTACTAAGGTCCCATACAATGTGGCAGTTGACGCTGATCAGTCCTTAGGGGAGGAAAAGACTGTTTGGACACCTGTTCGCAGGGAACAGAGAGCTAGCAACTGTTCCTCTTGCATTCCTAGGTCAAGGACCAGATCCAGATCAAGGAGCAGGAGGTCATGCCGATGCAGCTGTACCTGCACTGGATCAGAGAGGGGATGGAACCGACGGTGGGCCAGACGGTCTTGGTCCCCTGCGAGTCAAGAAGGACACAGGGATACTCTGTTGGTGGCTTCCACACCAAGGCTTCAGGATCAGGTGAGCTTTCACTATCAACACAGTTAGAAGGAGCTACAATGAGGGAACCCGTACATGGGGCGTCAAGCTTCATGGGGTCACTCAAGTCCCTCCTAGCCGCGCACAACGTTACAGTTAGCGACCGTGACATTGGGTCACGGGTAGGACGCATGGTCTGAGCAATCCCCTCTCGGGGGGTTATCTCAGGCAGGGCTGGCCGCAGTAGCTGCCACAACTCCGCCAGCTGGTCCAACGACCTTGTCCGCTATTCCGGCCCCTAGCAACGTAAGTGAGTGTCGGATGGGGCCATTTGCCCCAAGAGGTGAAGGAAAAAAATTGGAGGAGGGAGTTCATTGAGCTGTTCTCTTTGCTGCCAATGTTGCGGCATATGTACGCCAATGACAGAGGGTCCAGAGATGGCGAAGATCGCCGTAAATCATTCAGACGGTTACAGCGGACATTTGATACATGGCTGCAGGCCTTCTCCATCATAGTCGGTACCATGGGCAAACGGCATTCCGAGCAGTGTTCAGGTTTATTTGTCTACCTGGACGAGATTAGGAATGCGTACAGAATCTACAGGGGCATGGCATGGTGGCGGTACAACGAGGAGTTCCGTCAGTACAATGCGGTGGCCTGCTGGCTGAATATCATGACCCCCATGCAAGTCATGCTGCCCTTTCAGAGCACCGTCGGCGGAGCCAAGGGCCCTGCCACGGCAATCTCACCAGGTCTCAAGACTTTCTACACTTACTGTACAATGAAGGCGTCAGGTGAGCCATCTACCAAGGGGTATTTTATTTATTTTTATTTTTTGTTTTATGATTTTCAACTGTTTTCTTTTTTTAAAAATATAAAAGTGTGAAAAAGAAACAAAAAGACAAAACTAAGGGAGACAAAACTAAGGGAGAGAGAGAGATAATGCTTAGCAGTGGAAGGGTTAATGGCCTGTTGCAAGGTGTTGCTGATTGCAACAACACAGAGAACACAGAGGCTTTTTAACCCCTCTGTGTCTCTGTGTCAGATGTAAAAAAAAGCCTTTTAAACAAAAACTTCAAATTGTTTTCCCCCCACTGCCTACAAAGATGTTACTCGTCTTCTCTCCCCCCAAAACATAAAACCCAACACCAAACAAACAAAACTAACAAAACCTGAAAATTTTTTAAAAAAAAATCAAAGTAAAAAAGCTCCAGGAGTGGAGGTTAAGTGCTAAGGGAGGGGTGTGGCAAAGTATCCAGGAGACAGCTCACTCTCCTGGGATAGAGAGTTGAGCCTGACCCCCAGAAAACTAAAACTTAAATTAAACTAAGAAAAAAACCACAAAAACTCCCAAAAATGAACAACACCGTGCACAAAGTGCTTATTAACAGAAAGGTGTTAAAATAAAACTTGTATTTGAGGGACTAAGACCCTAAAAAGCCTTTTGTTTGGAGCTCAAGCATGCACACAACATGCTCTCTTGCACAGTACTTGTAAGCAGGCACACACTATGGGTAGCGGTCAAGCAAATTAACTTAGATTGGCGGTCAGGCAAATGAACTTAGATTTAAGAGAATAAAATTATTGTTTTTTTACATATAAACTGCTGGTACCACAACTAGATTAAATTGGTTGAACTTGGCACAGTGTATTTTAAAATGATGAGAAAAACATGTTCTGTAAACTAAATAAAAATCATTTTAGGAGGTTAAGAGAAAAAGAAACCGAATGGGGGGATACCGAGCAGAGCACACCATCTACAGCCCACTGGGAGACAAACTCATCCATTCCCCCAGTGGACAAAGCCAGGTGGTACTCTGCCCGGATACGGGAGCGCACCAGCACCCGGAACATGGCCTCAGGTGACAAGGGAACCCCCCCTATCAAACACTGCTTCCTGGACTTATATATAGCCAATTTGGCTAATGCCAGGAGCAGGTTGACGAGGAGGTCCCTGGCCTTATTGCCCCGGGACACTGGGCGCCCAAAAATAAAAATGTGAGGGGAGAAATGCAGCCAGAACTGCAGGAGGAGGCCCCTCAAGAGTGACAAGAGGGGCTGCAGTCTGGCGCAACTAAAATAAATATGATACACGGACTCTCCCTTGCCACAGAATGGACAAGTGGAGGGAGAGTCCGTGAATTTAGCTAAGTACTCTCCCGTGCTCAGTGCACCATGGAGCACTCTCCAACTCAAGTCCCCGGTGGGTCGTGGAACTAAATCAGAATAAAGTTCCCTCCACCGGGGCCTCTTGCCCTCGTCAGCTGGTAGGACCCGCCTCCAGATGGTATCGGGACGGGTCACGAGGGCAAGGAAGTGCACTGTATGGAGCACGAGAGAATATAAGCTCTTCCTCGGCATGCCGCGAAAGCATGCCGAGGGTATGTCCCTCAACTTCGAGAGGTTGGGGACAGGAGGAGCCTGAGGGGAAACACGGGGCTTGTGTCCAATGCAAACAGCCGGAGCAGGGGTGTTGAAAGGTGCATGTGGCACTCCGGCCTGCAAAGCCCCGCGAAGGAAGGTGCGCGAGTCGGGGGAGATGGCATCCCTAATCTCCTGGAGCAAGCGCCCTGAGACTTTGGGCGTCACATATCCCAAACGGAGCGCAAGCTCCTGGGGTGACACCCAATCAGAACGCCCGTATTCCAAGAGATCCCCGACTCGGGTCATCCGTGCATGACTAAGGCGGCGGATGATACTGGGGGACTGTAACATTGGAGCCCCCACTGCTGGATTAAATAGCAGGGGCTCCGTGAATATTTCATCCCCCAAAGGCACGCCCTGCCTGGTCACGGAGACCATGCTCCAGGCCTTGAGGGTTTCCTGGTAGTATGCCGGCAACACAGAGAGGTCTCTCCCAAACCCCTCGGGCCTGATCAGAAATAATTGCCGGTCATACCCCAGGTTGCGCAACTGGCGATAAAAGCTGGATGCCAGTGCGCACCACTGCGGAGAGGGATCTGCATATAGGTATCTCTGCAGATACTGAAAGCGGAAGGTGGACAACTGGGAGCACACACAAACTACTCCCTGTCCACCCTCCACCAAAGGCAGACTTGCCACCCCTGCAGAGACCCAATGCCTTCCCATCCAGAGGAAATCTAACAAATTCCTCTGGATATTGGTGACAAACTCGGGGGTCGGACTCAGACAAATCAGCCGGTGCCAGATCTGAGAAGCCACCAGCTGATTCACCACTAGAGTCCGCCCCCTAAGGGAAAGCATTTTTGCTAGACCCCTCCATCGTCCCAGACGAGAGAGGACACTGCCCTCTAACTCCCTCCAGTTGTCTGGGACGGAAGCGTCCGCAGCGGACAGGTAGACCCCCAGATATTTAATGACATCTGCCTCCCACGTGATGTCACCAAACGTGGGAGGCAAAGAGTCTACCTGTAAATTACCCTCTAAAAGGCCTGTGCATTTGGACCAGTTGATCTGAGCGGAGGAGGCAGCTGAATATACCTCCTGGCACTGTTTTGCCAGCTCAAGATCAACTGGATCCTGGGCCACGAGGAGCACATCGTCAGCATAAGCTGAAAGGACAATCCGCATGTCTGGATCTTTTAGCACCAGCCCGGTGAGCCTTTTCCTCAGTAGGCAGAGGAAAGGCTCGATGGCCAGTGCATATAACTGTCCAGACAAGGGACATCCTTGACGCACCCCTCGTCCAAATACCAAAGGTGCTGTTAGGGACCAATTGATTTTAAGTAAACACTCTGCAGAGGCGTACAGCGTTCTTATAAAGCCCACAAACTGTGGGCCAAAGCCGTACGCTTGCAGAGTGGCTATGAGGTAACCATGGTCCACCCTGTCAAACGCCTTCTCTTGATCTAAAGAGAGAAAGGCGAGTGACAGACCAGTCCTGCGAGAATAATGCAATAGATCCTGGACCAGAAAGATACTATCAAAGATAGTCCGGCCCGGGATCGCATAGGACTGGTCAGGGTGAACCAATTCTGCCAGCACAGACCCAAGTCTAAGCGAGATGGCTTTAGCTACAATCTTGTAGTCCGTGCTGAGCAGAGAGACCGGTCGCCAGTTCTTAATAAGCCGGAGATCCCCCTTTTTGGGCAGCAGGGCAAGTACTGCCCTGCGACAAGACAGGGGCATCTCCCCGGTCTCCAGGGCTTCCCCAAGGACCAGATGGAAATCAGGTCCCAGAGTCTCCCAGAAAAATTGGAAAAACTCTACAGTCAGTCCGTCCAGTCCTGGAGACTTTTCACAGGACATGGCACGGAGGGCTTCAGAGAGCTCTTGAAAAGATAGTGGTATATCAAGCCGCTCTCTTACACCCTCACTGACTGTGGGGAGCCCCTCCCATAGCACCCTGCAGGCGTCTGGAGAAATGGGATCCGGAGAGTAAAGATCTTTATAAAAGTTCCGGGCTCTATCCCGGATACTCTCCGGATCTGTAAGGGGGGCACCGTCTTCATCTAGAAGACAGGTGATGTGCCTACTGTTACCCCCCTTTTTCTCCAGTGAGTAGAAGAGGCACGAGCCGCGGTCTAGATCTTTGAGAAAACCTAAGCGGCTGCGCACGTATGCCCCCTTGGCCTGGTGTCGTTCCAGGTCACAGAGGACACCCTTCCTCTCTACATACTCGCTCTGCAGGGATTGGTCCCTACAAGTGAACAGCCTCTGCTCCAGATGGAGTACCTCCCCCCGGAGTGACTCCAACTCAGCTTCGCGCTGCCCACTCGCACCCTTGGTATATTCCTGACACAGAAGTCGCAAATGAACCTTACCCACGTCCCACCACAGTTTTAACGTGGCAAAGTCCCCCTTGCAACCCCTCCAGTCCGTCCAAAACTCCCGGATCAATGTCACGAGCCCCTGGTCCTTCAACAAAGCATTGTTGAAGTGCCAATAGGCGGCTCGTGGCGCTGTTGGCGTTAGCGCCACTGTCACAGACACACAGTTGTGGTCTGTGAACGGAGCCAGCCTAATGGCACAAGAACCGACTCGTGACATATAGTGACTAGATATATATAGTCTGTCGATCCGGGAGTGGGACACCAGACCGGCTCTCACCCTGACGTAGGTGAAACCGTCTGATGCCCCTGGGTTCTGCTCTCGCCAGATGTCCTCCAGGGAGAAGCGGGCGATGATCTCCCGCAGGGCTGACGCAGAAGGCGGGTACGGCTCTGGACTATTCCGGTCCAGAGCGTCGAGGGTGCAGTTGAAATCACCCCCGAGTACCAAACACTCATCTGCGTCAACCGTCTCCAAAAACTGGGACAGTCTGGCGAGGAACCTCACTCTCTCGAGCCCTCCAGCAGGGGCATATATATTAACTAGGTTAATGATGCTACCCTGCTCTCGGACCCGGAGGTGGATTAGACGGCCTGGGATAACAGCTTTCACAAGCAGCAGCTCTGGCTGAAAAGACTCTGAGAACAGGGTCACCACTCCACATGACGCCGATGTGAAGTGGCTGAAGAAGACCCTGCCTCTCCACTCCAGTTGCCACGAGGCCTCAGCCTCTGGAGTGGTGTGAGTTTCCTGCAGGAAGCTCACAGAGTACCCTCCCTGATATAAATAGGAGAGTACCTGGAACCTGCGGAAACTGTCTTGACAGCCATTGGTATTTAGCGTGCTGATGTGCAAAGCCATTACTGCGTGTCAGGAATTGTGCGTTCCTCAGACCCTTGAGACTGCTGATAGGACACGCACATTTTATAGAATTTCCGGACGCGGAGATGCTCCGCAGTCCCAGAATTCTTGGCCCTAGTGCTGACCACTAGATATTGCTGGAGAGAGTGGAGAATAAACGACATATTCTTCCACCTCTCCAAGGCCAGCCGCACCTTCCTTTTCTTTTGTCCATGAAGGGTGCTCTCAAGGAATAGATCTATTTCCTTGACAGGGATAACCCACCCAGAATCTGATGTTCCTTCTAGTGGGTCACCCCTGGGCTCCTCTTGGCTGAGGGCTTTTACTCCATCCTCCCCGGCTGGAGTCAGTTTCCTCAGCTTTATTCTCAGGGACCCCCTCTTAGATGATACAGAAGGAGTCCCTTTAGCACCCTTCAAGGTAAATAATGGACCCTTGGATTGCTGCTGCACCCCTGTAGCTTCAGGAGTGCATTCAGGGGTAGCTGGCTGGACAGCAGTGGCTGGCATGGCTTCCTTAATGGAAGCCTTGGAGGCTTTATATGCCTCCTCTGCCAGTTCCACCGCTGCTTGCTCAGCTTGGATGGCACCGATGTTAGGGTCAGTGGACGGCTGAGGAGGGTAGACAGGCTCTCCCATGATGTTAACAGGAAAACCTGTTTTATCACCCTCCCCCATTTCCACTTCCCCTTGTGCCACATCCCCCCTGACAGACAAATCCATGGGGTCCTGAATGGGGGTCATGCCTATATTCCCCCCCTCCAGTAGTGACTCGGCCTGGGGCTCTAACAAAGCCCGAGGTACGTCACTAGAGAGTGACACTGGAGGAGGAGACTGACTGGTGCCCTTGAAGCTCAGCACCTCAGGGACACTGACTACCCATTCAGCAGGGGCTTTGTTGGGTCCCCCCTCAAAGGCCAGAGGCAGAACCTGATCTTTCTTGTCTACCCCTGCCTCACTTGGGAGACCCTCTTGCCCCTGCTTTTCCTCCAGACCCTTTTCCACATTAACCCCTATAGGGTCTGGAGAGAGAGATGTGTGGTCTGGCACCGGCTGGCTGAGCTTAATAACCGGGCCAGACAATGTCACCGGATGAGGAGGAGATGTTTTGTTCCTCTTTTTGCTTTTAGAGGGAGGTGCTCCACTATAGAGCACTTCCCACTTATCAGCAACCTCCCTGTTGGTTTTATGCTTCCTCTTCCTGGGGACGTCACTCCTGGAAGAGGAGCTGCCACTAGCTGCCTCCCCTGCAGAGGGCTTATTATCCCTCTGCTTACACTGTGCCCCCACACTAACTGATGTAATTATGGTGGGGGCAGATTGGGACTTGGGAGATTCAGCTGTGACACTGGGAGGACCGGTGACATTCTTCCCCTTTTTCCCCGTGTCTGCAGTCTTGCTGGAGACCACAGACACAGATGGCTTTTTTGGGGAAGAAGGGGGTTTGGAGGCCGTGGTGGTGGCTTGAGGAACGGCCTCCTTGCCTGAGCTCTGTGGGGGGGCTATGACCCTTGAGGTCCCCGCTGTTATGGGCTCAGCGGGGATGGGTGCCGTACTGACGGAGGTGCCATTTGCTGGGGCTGGGGCATGATGCTTTACATTAGGGCAATTCCTACGTGTATGCCCCAACCCCTTGCAATGATAGCACTGCACCTCCGTAGTGCTGTAAAAAATCCTGTACAGCACCCCCTCAAATGGAACCCCAAAAGACCCCTCTATGTTTTCTGCGCCCTGAGGCAGGCACATTTGTACCTGCCTCTTGAAAGAGAGCACATGACGAAGTGCTCTCTCTCTGCACCCCAGGGGAATTTTAATAAATGGTGTTTTTACTTCCCCTAGGGTTAGCAGGTGGGGGCGCAGGAGGGAGTCTGGTAGGAAGGGGGGCACATTAGAGAGTGTTACTTTTGTGCCCAACCCTTCCAGGGGTTCTATTGGGACATATAATCCCCCCACTGTGATGCCTCTCTGTATAAGAATGTGTGCAGCAGCCAGAGTACGGGTAAAAAAAACTGCTTTCCCGTACATTTTGCTGGCTGCTACTATAACAGAGGGGCTGATGACATTAGCTGCAGCACGCAGATAGATATCAATGCTGTAGACCCCAGACATCTGACATTTAACCCCATGCTTCCTGGTGATCTGCCCCTCAGCCCCAGCGGTGGTATTACTGGGGCCAGCAGAAACCACCTGTGACCAGGTATTAGCCACAGGGGTAGGTCTGCTGGCAGAACCACCAGGAGCTGGGGCTGCCTTATCTGCCTGGGGCCTATGCTGTGCAGTGCTGCAGCTAGGATTTTCAGGGGCCATTATTCCCCCTTTTGACCCCTGAGGCTTCTTAATGGTCTTATCCCTCATGTTTAGACCCTTTTTTTTTTTTTAGTTTATTTGTTTTATTTATTTTTATTTTTTGTTTTATGATTTTCTACTGTTTTCTTTTTTTAAAAAATATAAAAGTGTGAAAAAGAAACAAAAAGACAAAACTAAGGGAGACAAAAACTAAGGGAGAGAGAGAGATGATGTTTGGCAGTGGAAGGGTTAATGGCCTGTTGCAAGGTGTTACTAAATGCAACAACACAGAGAACACAGTGGCTTTTTAACCCCTCTGTGTCTCTGTGTCAGATGTTAAAAAAAAAAAAGCCTTAACAACAAAAAATCTAATTGTTTCCCCCCCCACTGCCTACAAAGATGTTACTTTTCTTCTCTCCCCCAAAACATAAAACCCAACACCAAACAAACAAAACTTCAACAAAACCTAATAAACTTTTTAAAAGAAAAAAAGTCAAAGTAACAAAGCTCCAGGAGTGAAGGTGTAGTGCTAAGGGAGGGGTGTGGCAAAGTATCCAGGAGACAGCTCACTCTCCTGGGATAGAGACTTGAGCCTGACTCCCAGAAAACTAAAACTTAAATTAAACTAAGAAAAACACCACAAAAACTCCCAAAAAAAGAACAACACCGTGCACAAAGTGCTTATAAACAGAAAGGTGTTAAAATAAAACTTGTATTTGAGGGACTAAGACCCTAAAAAGCCTTTTGTTTGGAGCTCAAGCATGCACACAACCTCTTGGCACAGTACTTGTAAGCCTGACACACACACTGGCTAGCAGTCAGGCAAATGAACTTAGATTGGCGGTTAGGCAAATGAACTTAGATTTAAGAAAATAAAATTATTGTTTTTTTACATATAAACTGCTGGTATCCCAACTAGATTGGATTGGTTGAACTTGGCACAATACTTGTAAGCCTGACACACACACTGGCTAGCAGTCAGGCAAATGAACTTAGATTGGCGGTCAGGCAAATGAACTTAGATTTAAGAAAATACAATTATTGTTTTTTTGCATGTAAACTGCAGGTACACCACTAGATTGGATTGGTTGAACTTGGCACAGTACTTGTAAGTTTGACACACACACTGGCTAGCGGTCAGGCAAATGAACTTAGATTGGCGGTCAGGCAAATGAACTTAGATTTAAGAAAATAAAATTATTGTTTTTTTACGTATAAACTGCTGGTACCACAACTAGATTGGATTGGTTGAACTTGGCACAGTACTTGTAAGCCTGACACACACACTGGCTAGCAGTCAGGCAAATGAACTTAGATTATCGGTCATGCAAATGAACTTAGATTTAAGAAAATAAAGTTATTGTTTTTTTACATATAAACTGCTGGTACCCCAAATAGATTGGATTGGTTGAACTTGGCACAATACTTGTAAGCCTGACACACACACTGGCTAGCGGTCAGGCAAATGAACTTAGATTGGCGGTCAGGCAAATGAAGTTAGATTTAAGAAAATAAAATTATTGTTTTTTTACATGTAAACTGCAGGTACACCACTAGATTGGATTGGTTGAACTTGGCACGGTACTTGTAAGCCTGACACACACACTGGCTAGCAGTCAGGCAAATGAACTTAGATTGGCGGTCAGGCAAATGAACTTAGATTTAAGAAAATAAAATTATTGTTTTTTTACATATAAACTGCTGGTGCCCGAACTAGATTGGATTGGTTGAACTTGGCACAATACTTGTAAGCCTGACACACACACTGGCTAGCTGTCAGGCAAATGAACTTAGATTGGCGGTCAGGCAAATGAACTTAGATTTAAGAAAATAAAATTATTGTTTTTTTACATATAAACTGCTGGTGCCCGAACTAGATTGGATTGGTTGAACTTGGCACAATACTTGTAAGCCTGACACACACACTGGCTAGCTGTCAGGCAAATGAACTTAGATTGGCGGTCAGGCAAATGAACTTAGATTTAAGAAAATAAAATTATTGTTTTTTTACATGTAAACTGCAGGTACACCACTAGATTGGATTGGTTGAACTTGGCACAGTACTTGTTAGCCTGACGCACACACTGGCTAGCGGTCAGGCAAATGAACTTAGATTGGCGGTCAGGCAAATGAACTAAGATTTAAAAAAATAAAAGTGTTGTTTTTGTTAAAGTAGACAACTAGTAAACAAGATTGTATTGGTTGCACTGTGCACACACAGTATAAGCTGTGAGCCTGTCACACACACTTGCTAGCAGGGGCTAGCAGGGAGACAGGCAAATGAATTTAGATTTAAAAAAATGATGTTATAGCCCTAAAAAGGGCTTTTTGGGGTGCTGTGTTTACAGCAGAGATCTGATGAGTCCTTCAGCACTGCACTGGACACTGAATAAACTTGCCTAGCTATGGTTTTCCCTATTGATGCAGTATCATCCAAACTGTCCCTCCTCTCAGTAAGACTGCAAGTTAGTTATGATTCCAAAATGGCTGCTGTCCATGAGGTAGAAGGCTCTGGACGGGAGTGTATGCTGCTGATTGGCTGGAATGTGTCTACTGACTGTGAGTTGCAGGGTCAAAGTTTGCTCAATGATAAAGTATAGGGGGCGGGTCGAATCTCACATATGTTCGCTGTTCGCCGCGAACGCAAACATGCTATGTTCGCCGGGAACAGTCCGCCGGCGAACTATTCGCGACATCTTTATAAATATGTAATCACGTATTATATTCACACTCCCTCCTTTAGATATATACACTTTCTTGTATTATTTATTGTGTGCATATAAGCACAGATGTAAAGATATTATCTTAACATAAGGACACAAAGACATAATAATATGTACATGAAAAAAAATTACCCCATACAAATACAACAACATTCATTTACACAGACCCATAAACATATGCACTGTACATAAAATACATATATACATGTAATAAAAACAAGAATCGCTCTCAATAAATATATTGTTCTTCAGATACACACAGCATACCATACATATCATACACAAATACAGTGTATTTCTTTCTCTATAGCAGTGGTGGGCAACTTGGTTCTATAAGTATCTCCAAAAGGCCTGAGTTAGACGTTTTCATTCATCCTGACTCACCTGTACTAAAGTAGAGAGAGGTTGAAATCTTGTACTGTTGGTGTTTCCTTCATAGGACGAAGTTGCCCACCACTGCTCTAAAGCCTAGGTGGGTAATGCACTTTGTAATGTACTCACAGGTGTGGAGAATAAAAAGTAAAATTAACCACACAACACAAAAACTAAGAAGTTTGGTTAAATTTATTTTATTCAAAACATATACAAAGTTACATAGTTACAGTACATAGTATTTAAGATTGAAAAAAGACTTTCAGTCTATCAAGTTCAACCTTATAAGATCTCCTCTGATCTGCAATATGCGGATTAACTAATAATTAATTAGTTGTATAAAAAAAACCAAAAAAACAAAAAAACAATTCCCTCCTGATTCCAGACACCGGCGACCGGACTTCTCCATGGATCAATACTGTCTCTCTAATTATCCAGGATAACCCTGAATTCCATTTTTAATTAGAAATAAATCCAGTCCCCTTTTAAAGCTATCTATCGAATCCGCTGTCACACCTCCTCTGGTAGAGAATTCCACAGATTAACTACCCTTACTGTGAAGAACCCTTTTCTTTCTTTAAGGTGGAATCTTTTTACTTCTAACCTCAAGGGATGTCCTCTTGTCAGTTTGAAAATCTCTTGGCACAAAAAGCTCCCTTGACAAATCTTTATACTGAACTTGGATTTATTTATATAAGGTAATCATATCTCCTCTTAGACGCCTTTTTACTAGAGAAAATAAGTTTAATTTGGTTAGTCTTTCTTCATAACTTACCCCTTCCATTCCCCTTATTAGTTTTGTTGCCCTCCTCTGTACCTTTTCCAGCTCTAAAATGTCCGCTTTATGAAGTGGTGCCCAAAATTATACTCCATATTCCAAAGGAGGGTGTACTAGAGATTTGTATAGTGGCAGAATTATATTTGCTTCCTTTGCTTCTATACCCTTCTTAATACATGCTAATATTTTATTTGCCTTTGCAGCTGCTGTTTGGCTTTGAGCACTGTTAATTACTGTAGGTGGTTGTCCACAAGCACTTCCAAATCCCTTTCAATATCTGATACACCTAGATTTGCTCCATTAAGATTATAAATTGCATGGCTATTTTTCCTTCCCAGATGCATAACTTTACATTTATTCGTATTAAATCTCATCTGCCATTTGGATGCCCATTCCTCAATTTTATGTAAATCCATTTGGAGGAAAAGCACATCACTATCTGATTTAATTATCTTGCACAACTTTGTGTCATCAGCGAAAATGGAAACACCACACTCCAATCCTACCTCTAAGTCATTAATAAATATGTTAAAAAGGAGAGGACCTAATACTGAACCCTGAGGAACCCCACTTACCACATTAGTCCAATCGGAGTATGTTCCATTTACAAAAACGCTTTGCTTCCTGTCTTTTAGCCAGCTCTCAATCCATGAGCAGATATTTAGTGCAACTCCTGTATCTCTTAGTTTGCACAATAGTCTCCCATATGGCACTGTATCAAATGCCTTTGCAAAATCCAAAAAGACTACATCCACTGAGTTGCCTTGATCCAGGTTCCTACTAACCTCCTCATAGAAACTAATTAGATTTGTTTGACATGACCTATCACTCATAAATCCAGGTTGACTCCAATTTATAATCCTGTTCAAATAGACACATTCTTGTATATTATCCCTTAATAACCCTTCTAAAAGCTTCCCCACTACAGAAGTGAGGCTCACTGGTCTATAATTCCCCGGATTTGCTCTTGCTCCCTTTCTAAATATAGGTATCACATCAGCTTTTCTCCAGTCATCTGTTAGAGACCCTGTGGCTAGTGAATCTTGAAAAATTAAATATAATGGTTTGGCTATTACAGAACCCAGTTCCCTTAGTACCCTTGGAAGTATTGCATCAGGACCCAGGTTTTTTTGACATTTATTTTTTCCAACCTCTTTTGGATTACTTCCTGTGTTAACCAATTATTTGGCAAAGGTAGTGTAGCCCCATTATGTTGCCGTGTGTCAACCACTGGTACCTCCCTTGTGTATACCGAAGAAAAGAACCTATTTAGCTCATCTGCCTTTTCCTGGTCACTCATTTTCAGACAGCCTGTTTCACATTCTAATGTTCCTATAGCTTCCTTCCTCGCCTTCTTCCAATTAATATACTTAAAAAATATTTTAGGGTTAGGTTAGTCTTACTCTCTTTTGCAATTAATTTTTCATTTTCTATTTTAGCCAGTCTAATCGCGCTTTTGCAAGCCTTGTTGATTTCCTTGTATTCCCGTAAAGCAGTCTCTGTCCCTTCTTGTTTGAAAATGTACTCAGTTAAACTGCATCAAACGCAAACGATGAAACAAACTGTTCAAACTGAAAGTCAGAAAATGTAATGAGAAATTTGACAAATATTTTGTTTGACAAGTTGCATACATGTTGACTAAAGCTGTAAAAAGCTACAGGGCTGTTCTGACCAAATAGGTACCTGGATAAGGCTCCAGTTTGTTTAATGGACTCATTACCACAGAAAGGTCATCTGGTCTTCTCCTTCACATTTTATTGTCTGGCGCGGAGGCTGCACAGGCTCCCTGGGTCAGCACCCAGACTTCCATCAGTTTCACAGGCTTTCCTTCAGACGCTGCATTTGCCTCATCGGGAGTAGACAGAGGGCTCCAGTGGTGTAGTGTTAAGTACATGTCCAATACAGAGATTACCAAACCAGCTATTACAGCACATAAGGGTGAGCTACGTGTGAGGTTCAGGAGAGTCAGGAGCCCATACCCCCCACACCAGAGAGGGCATGGCCCACGTGCAGTGAGGGCATGGGCCTAGATTCCTGGCCACCGTCAGTCGCTTTGCCCAAGGGGCCACGCCCTAGACCCAGTTAAAAAAACACTCCAGCACCACCCCATACGGGTGCAAGGGTTTAACAGAAAAAACGTGAACTTCAAAAAATCTCCTACAGTCCCTCACTATACAGATTCTGCGGTCCTCCATGCTACGCACGCTAACATCGCTTTTGGTGCTTTGCAGGGATGATGCAATAACAGTGCGGAGCTGGGCATCGAATCGTCACGTTAGAAGAGGAGCAGGGTCGTCGCGGAGATGACCAGCGAAGACAGTCAGATCATAATTGATGACGTGCCTGTGACAGCCAAGGCGGCACGGTAGGTGCACCCTGTTAGGGTCCGGAAGTCTGCAACTGGCTACAGTCTGTTACTTTTTTCCTGTCCAGCAGCATGGCGACAGAGGACTGAGACTGGTAACAAAACGACTAGGCCACAGCATAGGGCGAGTTGTACCGACTTGCAAGTAGACTATACAACGGACCCTACTAAGGTCCCATACAATGTGGCAGTTGACGCTGATCAGTCCTTAGGGGAGGAAAAGACTGTTTGGACACCTGTTCGCAGGGAACAGAGAGCTAGCAACTGTTCCTCTTGCATTCCTAGGTCAAGGACCAGATCCAGATCAAGGAGCAGGAGGTCATGCCGATGCAGCTGTACCTGCACTGGATCAGAGAGGGGATGGAACCGACGGTGGGCCAGACGGTCTTGGTCCCCTGCGAGTCAAGAAGGACACAGGGATACTCTGTTGGTGGCTTCCACACCAAGGCTTCAGGATCAGGTGAGCTTTCACTATCAACACAGTTAGAAGGAGCTACAATGAGGGAACCCGTACATGGGGCGTCAAGCTTCATGGGGTCACTCAAGTCCCTCCTAGCCGCGCACAACGTTACAGTTAGCGACCGTGACATTGGGTCACGGGTAGGACGCATGGTCTGAGCAATCCCCTCTCGGGGGGTTATCTCAGGCAGGGCTGGCCGCAGTAGCTGCCACAACTCCGCCAGCTGGTCCAACGACCTTGTCCGCTATTCCGGCCCCTAGCAACGTAAGTGAGTGTCGGATGGGGCCATTTGCCCCAAGAGGTGAAGGAAAAAAATTGGAGGAGGGAGTTCATTGAGCTGTTCTCTTTGCTGCCAATGTTGCGGCATATGTACGCCAATGACAGAGGGTCCAGAGATGGCGAAGATCGCCGTAAATCATTCAGACGGTTACAGCGGACATTTGATACATGGCTGCAGGCCTTCTCCATCATAGTCGGTGCCATGGGCAAACGGCATTCCGAGCAGTGTTCAGGTTTATTTGTCTACCTGGACGAGATTAGGAATGCGTACAGAATCTACAGGGGCATGGCATGGTGGCGGTACAACGAGGAGTTCCGTCAGTACAATGCGGTGGCCTGCTGGCTGAATATCATGACCCCCATGCAAGTCATGCTGCCCTTTCAGAGCACCGTCGGCGGAGCCAAGGGCCCTGCCACGGCAATCTCACCAGGTCTCAAGACTTTCTACACTTACTGTACAATGAAGGCGTCAGGTGAGCCATCTACCAAGGGGCAGGACGCCCATACAGCTGCCCGCAATGCTGCCGTGGCTAAAACGCTACTGTAGATTGCCCGGAAAAGGCGGTGCAGCCGAACTTTTGGAGCAGGGCTCCCGGGACGGTTTCCCTATTCCGTGTGACTTGGCGCCCAGGGGTTTTAGGTCGGTTAACTTGCATTCAGTCTACGAATTCCCGGGTGTTGCGGTGGAAAAAATAAAACTTGAAGTTCGCTTAGGCAGAATAGTGGACCTTTTTGTTGTTCCCCTATAAAGGGCCTGGTCATCTCCCCCCTGGGAATCATTCCAAAAAAGGAAAGTTGGAAGTTAAGGCTGATTCAGCACCTGTCGCAAACAAATGGGGGGTCCGTCAATGATGGCATCGCAAAAGAACATTAGACCATCTCCTACGCGTCTTTCGTCCGGACGGCTGAGATGGTACGTAAGGCCGGGGTAGGGGCCCTCTTGGCGAAGGTGAATATCAAAGCAGCATTTAGGTTGTTACCGGTGCATCCTTCGAGTCACCGGCTCCTGGGATGTTTCATCGACGGCAATTACATAGTTGACTTATGCCTGCCAATGGTGTGCTCTATATCGTGTGCCTATTTCAAAGCATTAAATACCTTCCTTCAGTGGGTGGTGCGGTCCGAGACTGGGTACGAGAGCATCACACACTACCTGGACAATTTATTATTTGTGGGACTTTCACCAGAATGTGTCACGAATTTGCAGTGCCGTTGGTCCATAATAAAATGGAGGGCCCAATGACAATGTTGATGTTCCTGGGGATCCAGATTGATTCCAAAAAAATGGAATGCAGTCTTCCCCGGGAAAAAGTGACTGACCTGGAAACCGAGCTAGGAGCCCTGGAAGGGGCCAGGAAGGTATCCCTATGGCAGCTGCAGTCCATAATAGGGAAGTTGAATTTCGCCTGCAATATTAACCCCATGGCTATGATCTTTTACAGACGAATGTCATTGGCTACAGCAGACATCATGCCTGCACATCATTTAATTAGGGTCTTGAGAGCCATGCGGGATGATGCAAGGGTTTGATTGTCTTTCTGCACCGAATTTAATGGGTCCGCACTTATACACAGGGGGGCAGCCACCTGCTCGGAATTGGAGCTGTACACAGATGCTTCCAGGTCGCTTGGTTTCGGGCATACTTCCAAGGTCGGTGGTGCCCCGCAACGTGGCCAGATGCCTTGCTTTCTTGGAGTTGATTCCCATAGTGGTTGCGGTACACATATGAGTCTTGGAGTTCAGGGACCGGCGAGAGGTATTCTTTACGGACAACATGGCAATGGTACAGGCGGTCAACAGTCTCTCAGCTGCGTCGATCCCAGTGGTGCGTCTGATTTGGCATTTGGTGCTCAGCTACTTGCGCTTGAACATATGATTTCTAGCCAGGCACATTCCGGGATTAGAGAACGGCATTGCTGACGCCCTTTCTCGAATTCAGGAGGCGCTGTTTAGGACGCTGGCTCTGGGTGCGAACAAACAGGGGAAGGTCATTCCTAGGGAGCTTTGGGAACTTGGAGCGGTCAGGTAACGAGACTCATAAGACAGTCTGTTGCCCCAGCGACGTGGGCCGCATACAGAAAAGTGTGGGTGAAGTGAAATGACATGGTAGAGGTGGCCGGAGGGCCATGTCAGAAGTAAAATCCCTAGGGATTCTGCTTTGGCTTCTGCTATGGTGCGTGGAAGAAGGGGACTCAAGAGCCTCAGTGGGACATCAGGTTATGTCCCTGTCATTCATGTTCAAGCTGGCGGGGAAGAAGGAGCTCACTAAGGAGTTTATGGTACAACAGGTCTTACGGGGCATGGTTACTGGTGATGGCAGGCAGGATGGGAGACAGCCGATCAATTTCTCTCATTTGTTGCGCTTGTCGCAAGTATTGGAACTGGTCGTAAAAAACAGACATGGTTCATGCAATGGGTGGATACATGTCTGAGGGAAGACAAGGTGGTCTTGTGGTTGAGGAGATCAAAGACTGACCATCCTGGGAAAGGTAAGGAGGTGGTACTGCACAAGGTCAGAACGGAATGTTGCTCCCGCGAGTGTTCACAGGAGTACCTCCAGCAGCGACTGGCAGGGCGGTGTTCGCTGCTCATACATGCCGACGGTACGGCATTATCTCGTTTCCATGGTACGGCATTAACAGTTGGGCCTCAACCAGGCGAAATTCGGTACGCACTCTTTCCGAATTGAGGCTGCTAAGGAAGCAGCGAGGTTAGGACTGCCAGATGCTGCGGTTAAGAGGATCAGGAGATGGGAATCTCAACACTTTAGGTCTTACATACGGCCTTCGGCGGCGGTCTAACAGATGTTCTTTTCTGCTTTCAGGGGAAAAGAAGCAGCTATGAATCATGGGCCACTAGTACGTGTACTGGGCTAATCGGTTAGCCACAGTTACGAGGAGTAACATACAACTGGGCTTTCAGGTCATGGACGTACAAGTACGTTGGTTTGGGATTCAGGGTTGGCGGCGGTCGCAAGCGAGTGGGCTCTTAGAACACCTACGCCCATCCCTGGGGGTAGTTCTCATGCGGCGCATTTTAAAGGACATGAAGCGGGATGTGGAAAACTGGGCAAGATGATAAAGAGCCGCTCCTGGAGGAACGCCAAAAGATTAACAAGCAGATGGCTAGTTTTGTACGGAAATTGCTCTACATCTCTATCCGTTACAGGGAGTTTGACTCGGTAGATGCGGACAAGTTCTTCACCACGGATAAGGTACACTTAACGGAGATCGGACTTGAGTGCCTCATGCTGGAGTTCAGGGAAGGAGTCAGGAGGGCCTTAGGGTTAATTAGCAACAGGGGGGATTGCAGCCAAAGGAGGGGTCCCTCGTCTGCTCTGTGGCAGGAGGTGACTGGCCTAAGTGGGCGTGGCCCTACCTCACGGGTGTGCTTAGAATAAGCATTGGGGGCCATGGGCACGGGCCCAAGGTGTGAGGTCACTGTCCGTGGCAGGGCTCCTACCTCAATTTCGCCCATTTCGCAGGTGTAACGTTACCCCCCACACATATAAGGGGTTGCCAAGGCCGTTTTAGTTGATCTGCCTGTCCAGTGATATAGGGACAGCTACTGCAGGACACCCATTCCCCCAAACTGGATCCAAGGGGAAAATGCTCCAAGCCTGGAACTGGAACCTCACGAATAGCTGCTAGCAGCTGAACAGGAAAAGCACCCCAAGATGCTTACACTCCTGGCAGTCAGTCTGTAACAGCATACCATGAATCCCCCCAAGAACGAGACATAAGCTCTGTGTTTGAGGGTCAAGCAGTGAACCCTCTTTGTTTGAAACAAGCCACATTTTTAAACACTTCACATACACAGTAGGGGCAGTGACTACCTTTGGTCAACTCCTAATTATCTCTGGCCAATCAGACAGGGTTAAGGCGTGGGAGCAAGGAGTCCCCTCCCCCAGGAGCCACCCACTAGGCGTGGCTAACTGCTCATTCTACCTCTGGCGGTGGAGAGAGTAACATCCCTAGGCTCACTTATTCCCCTGCTAGGAGTATGCGGAAACCCCAGGCCATCTCATTATTCAAGAGTCCTTACCCCCATTGTTCATGGTGCCATCTTGTCTGCTAAAACCCTTTTGTTCTGCTATCTCTTGTGTGTTTTAGCAGATAGTATTAAGAGGCAGATGGGCAACTCCTGACCAAGTGTATGAGACCAAAGATATTTGACTGCATACCACACAATACAATATTTTTACAGATATAACCACAACATATTATAACAAAGAACATATCTGCAGATAGCTTAGGTCTGAGCACACATTATTACTGAATGGCGCTCAGACCACATACATACAGTTCAATGGCCATGGAACCAAAGTCTTTCTGCATAGGAAAATAAAGTATGTAAATGCCGGTCCATAGTCAAAAGGAACCAGGCGGGCAACCAGGCTCCTCCAATGTACAGTGGCGAGATTGGTCTCATCACATCAGGCTTTTCTTCAGTTTCTGCATCGGCCTCATCAGGAATCCCACCCTCCAACCCCTGTGATAGGCTCTGTTGTTAAGCTATGTTGTAAAGCTCGGTTGTAAGTATGTTGTAAGAAATCTTGTAAAGAACAAAAAAACCTTCTTAATAATGTAATTGGTGAAGAACATCATGGTGAGAACGGCCTTATTTATATTTCAAATGTTTGGTTATCTGTCATGTTGGTGGGAGGTGAGTTGCCCGGCGCACTGGCCTAAGTGGGCGTGGCCCTACCTCACGGGAGTGCTGAGAATAAGCATTGGGGCCCTGGGCATGGGGCCGAGGCATGAGGTCCCTGTCTGTGGCCGGGCTCCTCCCTCAATTATATTAATTATGTTATGGTAATTTACTATGTAAATTAATAAAGCAATGGCCCGTGTTTCTCCCACCCAGTTGTCGTGTCTATTTATTTATTTTAAAGCCCAATGAATCATGCTTGGGTCAGGTATATAGCCTCTCTTTACTTGAGTGTAAAGAGGTATAACTCTGATCCTGGGAAAGACTTAAAGCACACGAAGAAGGGGACATAAGAGGCGAGATGGATAGATGCGGTCAATGAAGTAATGAACCAGATCTTGAGGGAGCTCAGAGGGGCAGTGGATGACCAATGTGCCTGGAGTGTTGCAGTCCAAAGGCTCACAGATAAATGGACATGACTGAAGGACTGAACAAGAACAACAAAAAAGATATGCACAGACAGTTGTGTCTGGTGTGCTGAGGACCATATGGTCACTGAGAGTCAGACACAACTGAAGACTGAACAACAACATGTCTATAATATATATGTGTATATGTTCTTAACAAAAAGTCACACATTATATTTTTTCCGTACACACATAAAATGATGTATACATGCATCATCTTGTGTACAGATAAATGCGTATATTTATGAACCACGACACACATACACATGCTAAAAGGATCTAATGCTCACATACAGTGACCATCACACACAGACCAGAAGTAATGCTTACACTTACCCCTGCCATTATTCCTAAGGAGCACATTAGGATCCAACACTGCCTCCCGGTCCAGCTCATCCTAACAAAAGTTTTCACCTGTGAACCAAGACATATTATAACAGTGACCCTTATTGGCAATATATTAAATGCAAAAAATTCTGTGAGGTCAGGTAACTAACAATAAAGCTCCTGTCCACATCCCACACCTCTGCTAGTACCTTATATACTCGAGTATAAGCCGAGTTTTTCAGCCCTTTTTTTAAGGCTAAAAAGGGGCCCCTCGGCTTATACTCAAGTCACTCTCCCCCCTGTGTCTCTCTAACCCCCTGTGTCTCTCTCCCACCCCCCTCCTCATCCTCAACCCCCCCCTCTAATTCTAAACCCCCCTCCTCACTCTAAATACCTCCCCCTCTCCCTTTCCCCTCACTTACCTGCATCTGAAGCTTCTGCTCCGGCCTCCGCTCCTTCCGGCCAATGCTAATGACGTGGCGCGCATGTGACGTCACGTCATTAGCATATACCGGGTGTCGGCAATATTCGTGATGTCACGTCATTAGCATATACCGGGTGCCAGCACCCGGTATATGCTAATGACGTGGCGCGCATGTGACGTCACGTCATTAGCATATACTGGGTGTCGGCACCCGGTATATGCTAATGACGTGGCGTCGCATGCGCGCCACGTCATTAGGATTGTCTGGAAGGATCGGAGGCCGGAGCAGAAGCTTCAGATGCAGGTAAGTGAGGGGAAAGGGAGAGGGGGAGGTATTTAGAAGAGTAAAGTGAGGAGGTGGGTTTAGAATGAGGAGGGGGTGGAGGATGAGAAGGGAGGTTGAGGAGGGGGTTGAGGATGGGGGGGTTAAGGTTGAGGAGGGAGGTTGAGGAGGGGGTTGAGGATGAGGAGGGGGGTTGAGGAGGGAGGTTGAGGATGAGGAGGGAGGATGAGGAGGGAGGTTGAGGAGGGGGGTTGAGGTTAAGGAGGGGGTTGAGGATGGGGGGTTGAGGTTGAGGAGGGAGGTTGAGGAGGGGGTTGAGGATGGGGGGGTTAAGGTTGAGGAGGGAGGTTGAGGAGGGGGTTGAGGATGAGGAGGGGGTTGAGGATGAGGAGGGGGGTTGAGGAGGGAGGATGAGGAGGGAGGTTGAGGAGGGGGGTTTAGGTTCAGGAGGGGGTTGAGGATGAGGATGGGGAGTTGAGGAGGGAGGTTGAGGAGGGGGTTGAGGATGAGGAGGGGGGGTGAGGATTGAGGAGGGAGGATGAGGAGGGGGTTAAGGATGAGGAAGGGGGTTGAGGAGGGAGGTTGAGGATGAGGAGGGAGGTTGAGGAGGAGGAGGGAGGTTGAGGATGAGGAGGGAGGATGAGGAGGGGGTTGAGGAGGTAGGTTGAGAATGAGGAGGGGGGTTGAGGAGGGTGATAAGGGAGGGGGGAAGAGACACAGGGAAGGGAGAGGGGGAGCAGACACAGGGAAGGGAAAGGGGGGAAGAGACACAGGGAAGGGAGAGGGGTGAAGAGACACAGGGAAGGGAGAGGGGTGAAGAGACACAGGGGAGGGAGAGAGGAGAAGAGACACGGAAGAGAGGGGGGGGCACAAGAAAAAAGCATACAAAAGGGAGACACAGAGGGCACAAGAGGGACACAGGGGGCATCACATTTCCCCCCCCCCCCCCTCGGCTTATACTGGAGTCACTCATTTTTCCCAGTATTTTGTGGTAAAATAGGTGCCTCGGCTTATACTCTGGTCGGCTTATACTCGAGTATATACAGTAATACAAATAAAATACTCCCTATCTACGGGGCTGAAGAGGAGGAGGCCGGGGACATCGCGGGGAGGTAAGTTGAATGTATATTTATATGTTTATATGATTATTTTATTTTGTGTCTGTATGTGTAGTAATGTATTGTGTGTTTTTTAACAGGGCCGTGCTGGAGAAGAAAAGAAGAAGGACGGGACATGCTGGAAAGGTGAGTAGAAATATTTAGAATGTGTATAATATTTATTTATTTTATGTTAATGTGTTGTACTATTTTTTTTGTGTTTGTTTTACCCCTAGGTTGGTGATCTGAAGGGACATCGCAAAGGTAAGTGGTCTTAATTATTTAATTTTAGCTTAGAATTAGGGTTTAAGTATGTAGTTAGGATTTTAATTATTTTATTTTAGCTTAGTATTAGGGTTTCTGGATGTAGTTAGGATGTATTGTATATTAGATAGATAGGGGGATGTATTTGATATAGTAAGGATTTATTGTATATTAAATAGATTGTATGTTAGATAGATAGGGGGTATTTTATTTGTATTATATGTAATGTATTGTATGTAATGTATTGTATGTAATGTAATGTATTGTATATAATGTATTGTATTGTGTATGTCTGTCTTTTAGGTTTTTTTATTTTTTGTGACTTAGGTTTTTTTATTTTCTGTAATGTAGTTTTTTTTTGTGACTTTTCCTTTTTTTTTTTTTTTTTTTTTGTAAGGTGAATTATAGGGTTAATTAAGTGCTTATGGGGGTCTGCATTGACCCCCATGAATTATAGGGTTAATTAAGTGCTTATGGGGGTCTGTATTGGCTCCCATGAATTATAGGGTTAATAAAGTGCTTATGGGGGTCTGTATTGACCCCCATGAGTTATAGGTTTAATTAAGGCCTTATGGGGGTCTGTATTGGCCCCCATGAGTGACAGGGTTAATTAAGTGCTTATGGGGGTCTGTATTAATCTCCATGAGTTATAAGGTTAATTAAGTGCTTATGGGGGTCTGTATTGACCCCCATAAATTATAGGGTTAATTAAGTGCTTATGGGGGTCTTTATTCACTCCCATGAGTTATAGTGTTAATTAAGTGCTTATGGGGGTCTGCATTGACCCCCATGAGTTATAAGGTTAATTAAGGCCTTATGGGGGTCTGTATTGACCCCCATTAGTTATAGGGTTAATTATGGCCTTATGGGGGTCTGTATTGACCCCCATGAGTGACAGGGTTAATTAAGTGCTTATGGGGGTCTGTATTGACCCCCATGGGTTATAGGGTTAATTAGGGGTTATGGGGGTCTGTGTTGACCCCCGTGAATTATAGGCTTAATTAAGTGCTTATGGGGGTCTGTATTGACTCCCATGAGTTATAGGGTTAATTAAGGCCTTATGGAGGTCTGTATTGACCCCCATGAGTTATGGGGTTAATTTTAGTTGCCTGGGGTTAATATTTTTTAGTGCAAGTCCTTTAAGGACCTGTGAGGCGGGAAATTTAAAAATTGAAATGCAGCGGGGTCACGATTAGTGCCGATCGGGGACCCCTGCTGCAAGGGGTTAATGTGGGGGGGCTGTGGGGTCCCTATGGACCCCTGCAGCAAGGGGTTAATATGGGTACACTTTGGGGGTCCCGATGGGGACCCCCAGCTTAGAGGGGGGTTCATTTTAGGTGCCGCAGCCGGGATTAGTAATAGTGTGCCACGGTCACTTTAAGAAGCTGCGGCGGCTAATTTAAAAATTTTTAATGCATCGGGGGCCTGATCTATGCAGATCGGTGACCCCCGCTGCAAGGGTTTAATGTGGGGCCACTTCGAGGGTCCCGATGTGGACCCCCAGCATAGAGGGGGGTTAATTTTTTTTTACCGCGGCCGGGATTTTTAATAGTGTGCTGCGGACCCTTTGAGGAGCCGCGGCGGGGAATTTAAATTTTTTAAATGCAGCGGGGTCCTGATCTATGCCGATCGGGGACCCCTGCAGTATGGGGATGTGTATAGGGAGCAGGGGGGAGCCTCACACGGTGTCACAGGCGGCTCCGAGGCAGCACATAGAGGCTTTAGGATCCGTTGCTAGCACTTTTTGTGCTCGTAGAAATTCTTCACAGATGCGAGAATCACTCGTAGATTTATGGCTGCGTGTGACTCCGTAGCTCTCTCGGCCATTCTCGGCCATTTTTAGTAGTCATCTCGCAAAGCAGGCTGCGAGAGATTCGGTCCTCGCAAACAGCAAAAAAACTGCCTTTTGCGAGGACCGAGAGAACTAGAAGGGAGAATTTAATGAGGCCCTAAATGTTTTGATTGGCCAGCATATGTGCACTGTTAAACACGTGCACACTGAACTCTGTTTGTCTCTACCTTTCCCATATCATATAGCGATCGTGTGCATTAACGCGAGTTGGTCATTTTCTTGCCCATAACGCATTTATATAAGTTAACCATTTCTGTACCTACAGTGTGTTTACATGAGTTAGCCATTTACTTGCTCATAGTGCATTTTAATTAGTAAAACTTTTATTTTTAAAAGTTTTTTTATTTTTAAAAGTTATCTATTCATTCGCTTGTTGCACTTTTATGTGAATGTATCATTTATTTGCCTTTTTACTTATGCCTATAACCAGGTAAAGAATAAATACAGTATATGAGAGCAATAACCATCAATAGAAATACATTACACATCAATTTAATAATTATTAATTGGAGTAAATGCTCTATAATGGTTACCAATGTGCTTTACTAGATTCAGACAAAGAAAAATAAAAAATAATAATATATAAAGGTCTATGTTATTTTGCTGAAGTGATATTAGTGACAGTCCAAGTGTCGCTAAACAATAGATGTATTAACAGTGCTATATGTCCATAGTAAAAGTAGCTGAAGCAATTTTGCTCTCTGTGTTCAGCTTTAACACTGTGGTAGATAAATTATTTTTTTCAAATAAAACTATTATAAAATGAATAGGATAATCATAATCAACCGTGTGCTAGTAACCAATTTTTAACATAAAACTACAGTAATGTACTGGGCAACATCTTAATAAGACATAGTATAATTGTACTTTCAACACTGTACGAATTATTGTGAAGAGTGAGGTGTGTAAACACCTACTGAAGTGTCTAATATTTTAAAATATTAAACCTAACTCTAAAAGAAGGAATTGTATATGAAACGGGTACACAAATTATTTGTTTTAATACACCATAAAATGCTAAGGATAATAGGAAAAAGAGGAGGATGGCAAAAACGTCATGTAACTGCAGGGTGAGAACTGTTATATCTAAAAAGGTGCTATAAAATGTGAATTGACAACTGAAGAATATATATACTGTATTTCTAAAAATTAATAAATAAGTTGATTTCTGCAATTATATCTCTCTATATGCTCTCTATTTATTTACATAATGTAAATTTACCTAATTAATTTGTGACTACCATTTATTAAAGTTGGATGACAGAAAGAAAGCGCTAGTGAAAAAAAAGAATAAACTTAACAAAAACAGTGGATGCATTCAAATACTGAATGCAATTATACAATTAATAAATAACAATCCATCTGTGCAACAAAGTGAGACATGTCTCTCTGTATACTCTCTGTTTGTTTTAATAATGGAATATAGACATAATTCATAAGTTATTTACATACATTAAATGCTATGATACAAAGGGTGTGCTTTGTAAGAATAAATTACTTTACTAGAACAGTAAATACTTTCAAATACATATCTGGATTACTTGACAAAAAAACATAATTTAATCCTCCAATCTCAACACACATGTGTCGATGAGAATACCTGGAAAGTCACTGGCTCAAAGACTTAATAACAAATTCCAACTTATGAATACAGACCTAGTAGATAAATATAATGCGGTTCTATATACTATCTTATTGAATAAACAAAGTGTAAGAAAAATCAAACCTTTTGGGCTTTGTGATCTTAAATAATATATCCACTTTGATTCATTTTGTAACAGCAAATGATTTACGTTGCTTTTTCTGGGACCCACTGTCTATGACATTGTCATTGTCTATGACACAGAATTGTATCACACTGGCATCATTATTATGATATATTATTATGAGTCTGGCTACTGGGGTATCCAGTTGCTTATTGATGGTATACACATTTTCTAAAATGCGTCTCCTCAACTGGCGAATAGTTTTGCTCATATAAATGTTTTCACACACACATTTCAGAACATCGACCACCTCAGTTGATGCGCAATTAAACAATTGATCGATGGTATAAATCTTCCTATTTTGAGAATGAATGATTTTTTTTGTTTGTTGAATAAACCAACATACTTTGCATCTTCCACAGCAATAAGTGCTCTTAAATGGTTTTAGGCAGTTTTTTGGCCCACTAGGAGATTTATAGAGACTATGTGTGATGTCATCTTTTATATTACGTGCCCATCTAAAGGTGATCATCAGCTTTTTAGATAGCACTTCAGAAAAATCCTTATCTGTACTTAAAGTTGGCCAATTTATTGTAATATTCTTGAATATTTTTGTTCTGACAATCTTTTGGGAATTTGCTAATTTGGAGGTGTCCCTACAGACAGGAGGTCTCCACGATTGAGACATAGGCCCTTTAGGTTCTGTGAGTACTTTGATATTATTGTCACTCCATTATTATGCTTCTGGTTCTCCTGGGAAAGCTTTATTTCCCTTATTTTATACATATATTGATCCTGCTTCAAGCCTTTTGGTATCTGTTTTCTTTCTGGTTTTAATTATTTGTAAATACAGTTATTCATACTATATTCTCACGTATAAATCCCAGACTGCATTTCCACAGCTAAGTAGAAGACTATTATTCCCACATATATGTCCCAGACTATATTTCCAGACTACATGTGCCAGGCTATATTTCCACATATAAATGCCAGGCTATATATCCATATTTAAGTGACAGTCTATATTCCCATGTATACATTGAATACTATATTTCCACATGTAAGTGCCAGACTGTATTGACACATACACACGCCAAACTATATTTACACATATAAATGCCAGGCAATATCCACACAAATAAGGGCCAGCTCTAGTCTCCCATATAAATGCCAGGAAATACATCCACATATAAGGGCCATACTATTCTCACACATAAACAACAAATTATTTTCTCACATATTAATTCCAGGCTACATAACCACATATTAGTGCCAGACTCTATTCACACACAGCTTTCTGTAAATGCAAGGTATACTTAACACTTTCCTAAATTCTATAAGTAAATATATTAGTGCTGTATATTATACCAATTTTTCAGTAATGAATAAAAAGCAGAATTTACAGATTAGACAATCTAAGTGTCCTCCATGCAGCAGTCATGTATGGATCCAGAGCCCGTGTGTCTCCTCCTGCTCTCACACACATAGAGCAGTGCCTCTGAGCTGTCAGACCAGCACATGCTGTGGAGTTGAAAGTGGAACTGTGAGAAACTTCCTGTCCTAGCAGTGGTGCACTTGTTACCTTATACAGGAAGCGCAATACAGGAGATTAATCAAAGGTAAAAATACGTGTATGGTGCTGATGAACGAGCACTTCTGTGCATGTGTATATCACATCTCTCTCATTTGCTAATGATCACCCCCTCCTCCCAAGCTGGAGTTCTACTGGACCCCGCTCTGTCTTTCATCCCTCACATACAATCACATATATAGTTGTGAGCATGCGAGTGAGCATGCAACTGCGAGGGCCGAAGGCGCTCCTTGCCAGCAACTGCGACCCTCGCAAAATTTACGTTGTTACGCAAGGAAAATACGAGACACATTACGACCCATTACGACCTCGCAAAAATCGGTTGCAACACGCGCACATGAAAACATGAAAAATACAACAAATACACACAACAAATACATAAAAAGCTTACTTACAGGAAGAAGGAGCATCCAGGGCCTCGAAAACTAAAGTTATACCTCAATTTAACTCAAATTAAAAGAGTTTAGACACAAAAAAATTCTCTAAGCGAGAGAAAAAATGGCAGCCGAAAAAACGAAAACGAGGCTACAGCAGTCTAAAGACGCAAAACACCACCAAACACCTACGTATTTGCCGAAAAACACCTACGAGATTAAAAAACAAGGACGCAACCCGCGCAACCCCAAAAACATTACAAACACAATAAATACAAACAACAAACACATAAAAAGGTTACTCACAGCAAGGGGAGGCACCCAGGACCTCTGCAAGTGAAGTTACACCTGCATTTAAGCACAAATTTCGAAAATCCCCTAAGCAAGAGAAAAAATGGTTGCCGAACAAAACGAAAACGAGGCTAAAGGTCCCTAAACACGCGACACACCACCATAAACACGCAAAACACCACCAAACAGCTACGGATATTACGAAAAAGTCCACCAAACAGCTACGGATATTCCGAAAAAGTCGCACGACATAGAAAACGAAGGACGCTACATCAGCCAAATTATTTACACCAAACACCATTAGCTCACTTACAATTTTATTGCCGTATTTTTTTGACCGGCAATTCGCTAGTCACTAACTAAATCTTGTCTTCATCTAAAAAACATCTGCAGAATTTGTCACTATCTTACACAAGACACAACTAAAATCCTTATACACTCTCTCATCATCTCTCGACTAGACTACTGCAATGCGCTTCTTGTTGGCCTACCCACTACCCGACTATCTACACTTCAATCAATTATGAATGCCTCTGCTAGACTCATCTTCCATATACAACGTTCAGTCTCAGCATCACCTCTCTGTCAATCACTCCACTGGCTTCCCTTAGCCTCAAGAATAACATTTAAAATCATGACCCTAACTTACAAAGCCCTCAACAATAATGCTCCCCCTTACATCTCTGCTGTCATCTCCAAATACTCCCCCACCTGCCCTCTTCATTCTGCTAATGACCTTCATTTTTCTACAACTCTTGTCACCTCCTCACTCCCACCTCCAGGACTTTTCTCATGCTGCCCCTAGTCTCTGGAACTCCTTGCCTTGCTCCACCAGATTATCCTCCTGCCTCAAAACATTTAAAACCTCACATAAAATGCATCTCTTTAACAAAGCGTATCGCCTTCCACCCTAACACCTCTCTCTCCCTCTTTTACCACTGACTATACCTTAGATTGTAAGTCTGCGAGTTTCTATCCTAAGTACTTTGGGAATTCACCATGGACATTGGATTCCTAGCTCAAAGAATTAACTATAATAATAATAATAATAATAATAATAATAATAATAATAATAATGTGTAATGCTAATGATCAAGCTCTCCTGTGCATGTGGGTGAGCTGTGAATGTGTGAGGTGTTAGACACCCACTGCCCCCTGCAGCCCAAGTGCAGATCTGCCTGTGTGATGTCACTCACCCTCCTAGAACACCAATAGCCCCATTAAATTCTCTCCACGTGTAAAAACGTAGCCCGTAACATAGCCTGCAAGACTTGCGGCTATTAAATTGGCCCCATAAAACAACCTGCCAACGATTTGTGGGGTAGAGGCGAGAAAAGTCTACGGGACATGGAAATTTTAACTTCTCGGCCGCAAATCCTTTGATCTATCAAGTCCTTAACTGTAACTCTCCAATCACGCTAATATATTGCAATGAATTCACTGGCGTTCAAGTCCATAGCACGCAAATGGAGCCAAAAAGCCAACTGGTACTAGAGAGGACCCACTGGTGGGTAAAAGAAATAAACCGTAGCACTATAAATGCAAATATACACACACTACTGTACTTATAAGTAAAGAGGAAGTGATGTTAGGTATTAAAATTAATAGCACAACATTCTCAAGCTCACAAATCTGCAATATAAAATACTTTATTTTCAGTTTAATTTCCGTGTTATATCGATATATTTACTGATTTATTAATTTTGCATTATATCTGGCATGTGGGGCCGATCGAAACTCGTAATTAAAACCCGTAAGGCTATGAAATCTAACCTCCATTTTTCAGCGACGTAATGATGACAATCTCTGTTGCCATTAGCTCCGTCTAAACCCGCAAACTACGGGTTTGACTAATTGATCATGTTCACATCCGCACATGCAATGTGCGAAAAATGGTTTACGGGTTTGCGTCCCTAGCCTGTAACACGCGGCCTGGTTTAATTTAATAGCTCAGTAACGTAGCCGAATTTCAAGCCAGCAGCTGTTGCGGGTCTGACGTTGCACTTACGGGCATGGAATTTAATGTTGCTGTATGTGTGCATGTCTGTTTTGTCCAAACTTAGTAAAACCCTTCAGAATGGAGATCCCCTAGACTGGCCCGATACTTTTGCGGACTGAGCCTCTGATGAGTCGTAGTGGGACTCCCACTGACATTGTAGGGGGGGAGTGGATAGGGATTGGGCAAGGAGCCATGCCCCTTTTTTTAAACTAAACAGAAAACACACATGCAAAGTGTATACTTAGGATTTGAATTATGTAGAGTAATAACGTACAGTAAATGTTACTGATGGAGGTCATATTTTGGGGATGTACCCAATGCAGTAAATCTCTGGTCACTGCAAGCAGCAGCTCATTTTTTTTTTAGATGGGGGGCTGCACCATTGCCCTAATTAACCAGCCAGCACAGTTAATACAGTCTCTTAAACTAATTGTAGAACGATAGAACAGTTCCCTCACCCCATGAGTTTGGTATCTAGTGGTTCCAAAGAACCCCCTTTTTCCTAAACAAATTGTTTCATTGTTTTAATTAACATTCAATTTTTTAATCCCCTCCCACCCAACCCTTTTTACTGTATGCAAGGGTGGGCTGTGGAAGGGATTTAAATATTAACCTGTTTGCAACATGAATGCAGCATTTTTAAACAGCAATATCGCTTTATAAGCAGGAGGAGAGTTTCCCAGGAGGATGCACCCTACATTTTAGAATGTATTCAATCAACTTTCTCTTTCCTTTCTGTTGACACCAGCAAGTTAAACCCAGATCCATGTAATAATTATTGTTAAGTTACACAACAACAGATTTCTATAGAACAATTTAGATACCTGATTTCAAGATCTTTAACAGGGAAAAAAACAAATTTAAACACAATAGTTAAAAATGCATACCGTATTTGTGTTTTTATTTATTTTATATTAGCATTAAAACACTTTTATTATTAGCATTAAAACACTTTTTAGTATTTTTATGTTGTTCTGTTTTCAATTGTATCCAGTAAAGATTATATGCTATAGCTTTCAGTACTTCACTGCCTTTACTTTTTGTTGCACAGATAAACATACCCAGATATACTCGAGTATAAGCAGAGTTTTTCGGCCCTCGCCTTATACTCGAGTCACTCTCCCCCCCGTGTCTCTCTAACCCCCCGTGTCTCTCTAACCCCCCCGTGTGTCTCTAACCCCCCTGTGTCTCTCTACCCCCCGTGTAGCTTTTCCTCAACCTAAATCCCCCTCAACCCCCTCCCCCACCTAAAACCCCCTAAATTCCTTCTCCCCTCTCCCTTCTCTGTGTCTCTTCCCCCCTCTCTCTTCCCTGTGTCTCTTCCCGCCTCCCTTATCACCATCCTTAACCCCCCTCCTCATTTTCAACCTCCCTCCTCATCCTCCCTCCTCATCCTCAATCCCTTCATCCTCAACCCCCTCCTCAACCCCCCCTCAACCTTAACCTCCCTCCTCATCCTCAACCCCCTCCTCAACCCTCATCCTCAACCTACCTCCTCATCCTCAACCCCCTCCTCAACTTCAACCCCCTCCTCAACCTCAACCTCCCTCCTCAACCTCCCTCCTCATCCTCAACCCCCTCCTCAACCTCCCTCCTCATCCTCAACCTCCCTCCTCATCTTCCCTCCTCGACCCCCCCATCCTCAACCCCATCCTCAACCACCTCTTCTCAACCTCCCTCCTCAACCCCCCATCCTCATCCTCCCTCCTCAACCCCCCCATCCTCAATCCCCCTCCTCATTCTAAACCCCCCTAAATACCTCCCCCTCTCCCTTTCCCCTCACTTACCTGCTTCTGCTCCGGCCTTCCGCTCCTTCTTGACCGGCGCGCATGAGACGTCATATGCGCTCCACGTCATTAGCATAAACCGGGTGCCGGCAACCGGTATATGCTAATGATGTGGCGGAGGTATTTAGAGAGGGGGAGGTATTTAGGGGGGTTTAGAATGAGGAGGGGGGGTTGAGGATGAGGAGGGAAAGAGACACGGGGGGTTAGAGAGACACAGGGCGAGGGGTTAGAGAGACACGCAGGGGGGTTAGAGAGACACGGAGGGGTTAGAGAGACACAGTGGGGAGAGTGACTCGAGTATAAGCTGAGGGGGGCCTTTTTAGCCTTAAAAAAGGGCTGAAAAACTCTGCTTATACTCGAGTATATACGGTATATGTAATGTATTGTATGTAATGTATTGTACAGTGGATATAAAAAGTCTACACACCCCTGTTAAAATGTAAGTTTTCTGTGCTGTAAAAAAATTAGACAAAGATAAATCATTTCAGAACTTTGTCCACCTTTAATGTGACCTATAAACTATACAACTCAATTGAAAAACAAACTGAAATCTTTTAGGTGGAGGGAAGAAAAAAAAGAAAAATAATGTGGTTGCATAAGTCTGCACACCCTCTTATAACTGGGGATGTAGCTGTGTTCTGAATTAAGCAATCACATTCCAAATCGTGTTAAATAGGAGTCAGCATACACCTGCCATCATTTAAAGTGCCCCTGATTAAACCCAAATAAAGTTTAGCTGCTCTAGCTGGTCTTCCCTGAAATGAAACAATCTCCCGTATTCTTCATATGTCTGGGTTATGGGGTAGAGTGGCAAGACGAAAGCCTTTTCTTACGAAGAAAAACATCCAAGCCAGGCTACATTTTGCAAAAACACATCTGAAGTCTCCCAAAAGCATGTGGGAAAAGGTGTTATGGTCTGATGAAACCAAGGTTGAACTTTTTGGCCATAATTTTAAAAGATATGTTTGGCGCAAAAACAACTTCACATCACCAAAAGAACACCATACCCACAGTGAAGCATAGTGGTGGCAGCATCATGCTTTGGGGCTGTTTTTCTTCAGCTGGAACTGGGGCCTTAGTTAAGATAGAGGGAATTATGAGCAGTTCCAAATACCTGTCAATATTGGCACAAAACCTTCAGGCTTCTGCTAGAAAGCTGAACATGAAAAGGGACTTCATCTTTCAGCATGACAATGACCCAAAGCATACATCCAAATCAACAAAGGAATTGCTTCACCAGAAGAAGATTAAAGTTTTGGAATGGCGACCTGAATCCGATTGAAAATCTGTGGGGTGATCTGAAGAAGGCTGTGCACAGGAGATGCCCTCGCAATCTGACAGATTTGGAGTGTTTTTGCAAAGAAGAGTGGACAAATCTTGCCATGTCAAAATGTGTCATGCTGATAGACTCTTACCCAAAAAGACTGAGTGCTGTAATAAAATCAAAAGGTGCTTCAACAAAGTATTAGTTTAAGGGTGTGCAGACTTATGCAAACATATTATTTTATTTTTATATTTTTTCTTCCCTCTACCTAAAAGATTTCAGTTTGTTTTTCAATTGAGTTGTACAGTTTATAGGTCACATTAAAGGTGGAAAAAGTTCTGAAATTATTTATCTTTGTCTCATTTTGTTACGGCACAGAAAACTGACATTTTAACACAGGTGTGTAGACTTTTTATATCTACTGTATGTAATGTAATGTATTGTATGTATGTATTGTATTGTGTATGTCTGTCTTTCCTTTTCAGGTGTGTAATTTATTTATTTTTTACTGTAGGTGTGGTGGGGGGGGGGTTGTAATGTATTTTTTTATTTTCTGTAATGTAGTTTTTTTTTATTTTTGGTGACTTTTTTATTTTCTGTAAGGTAGGTGTTCCTTATTTTTTGTAATTAGAGTGGTGGGGGAGTTTATTAGGTAGTGTAGGTAGTGTAAGTGTTAATACATTAGTGTAGAGGGGGGTTTGTTTAGATTTAATGGTTTATTGCGGGTTATAGTGTAGTGTTTGTAGTAAGTGTCATAATGGTCCTTGTGGACCGTCATGGCACTTATGTGGTTAATGTTAGGGTTTTAACAGCCCCATAAGGATCATAATATACCCATATGGGACTGATAGGGTTAAATAGAGGCTTATGGGGGTCTGTATTGACCCCCATGAGTGACAGGGTTAATTAAGTGCTTATGGGGGTCTGTATTGACCCCCATGAGTGACAGGGTTAATTAAGTGCTTATGGGGGTCTGTATTGACCCCCCTGAGTTATGTGGTTAATTAAGTACTTAGGGGGGTCTGTATTAACCCCCATGAGTTATAGGGTTAATTTAGGCCTTATGGGGGTCTGTATTGACCCCCATGAGTGACAGGGTTAATTAAGTGCTTATGGGGGTCTGTATTGACCCCCATGAGTTATAGGGTTTATTAAGTGCTTATGGAGGTCTGTATTGACCCCCATGAGTTATAAGGTTAATTAAGGCCTTATGGTGGTCTGTATTGACCCCAATGAATTATAGAGTTAATGAAGTGCTTATGGGGGTCTGTATTGACCTCCTTGAATTATAGGGTTAATTAAGTGCTTATGGGGCTCTGTATTAACCCCATGGAGTTATAGGGTTAATTAAGGCCTTATGGGGGTCTGTATTGACCCCCATGAGTGACAGGGTTATTTAAGTGCTTATGGGGGTCTGTATTGATCCCCATAAGTTATAGGGTTAATTAAATGCTCATGGGGGTCTGTATTGATACACATGAGTTATAGGGTTAATTAAGTGCTTATGGGGGTCTGTATTAACTCCCATGAGTTATCGGGTTAATGAAGGCCTTATGGGGGTCTGTATTGACCCCCATGAGTGACAGGGTTATTTAATTGCTTATGGGGTCTGTATTGATCCCTATGAGTTTTAGGGTTAATTAAGTGCTTATGGGGGTCTGTATTGACCCCCATGAGTTATCGGGTTAATGAAGGCCTTATGGTGGTCTGTATTGACCCCCATGAGTGACAGGGTTAATTAAGTGCCTTATGGGGGACTGTATTGACCCCCATGAGTGAAAGGGTTTATTAAGTGCTTATGAAGGTCTGTATTGACCCCTATGAATTATAGGGTTAATTAAGTGCTTATGGGGGTCTGTATTGACTGCCATGAATTATAGGGTTAATTAAATGCTTATAGGGGTCTGTATTGACCTCCATGAATTAAAGGATTAATTAAGTGCTTATGGGGGTCTGTATTGACCCCCTTGAATTATAGGGTTAATTAAGTGCTTATGGGGGTCTGTATTGTCCCCCTTGAATTATAGGGTTAATTAAGTGCTTATGGGGCTCTGTATTAACCCCATGGAGTTATAGGGTTAATTAAGGCCTTATGGGGGTCTGTATTGACCCCCATGAGTGACAGGGTTATTTAAGTGCTCATGGGGGACTGTATTGATCCACATGAGTTATAGGGTTAATTAAGTGCTTATGGGGGTCTGTATTAACCCCCATGAGTTATCGGGTTAATGAAGGCCTTATGGGGGTCTGTATTGACCCCCATTAGTGACAGGGTTATTTAAGTGCTTATGGGGTCTGTATTGATCCCTATGAGTTTTAGGGTTAATTAAGTGCTTATGGGGGTCTGTATTGACCCCTATGAATTATAGGGTTAATTAAGGGTTTATCGGGGTACGTATTGACCCCCCATGAGTGACAGGGTTAATTAAGTGCTTATGGGGGTCTGTATTGACCCTTATGAATTATAGGTTTAAATAAGGCCTCATGGGGGTCCGTATTGACTGCCATGAATTATAGGGTTAATTAAATGCTTATGGGGGTCTGTATTGACCTCCATGAGTTAAAGGGTTAATTAAGTGCTTATGGGGGTCTGTATTGACCCCCTTGAATTATAGGGTTAATTAAGTGCTTATGGGGGTCTGTATTGACCCCCATGAATTATCGGGTTAATTAATTGCTTATGGGGGTCTGTAGTGACCCCAATGAGTTATAAGGATAATTAAGACCTTATGGGGGTCTGTATTGACCCCCAAGAGCGACAGGATTAATTAAGTGCTTATGGGGGTCTGTATTGACCCCTATGAATTATAGGGTTAATTAAGGGTTTATCGGGGTACGTATTGACCCCCCATGAGTGACAGGGTTAATTAAGTGCTTATGGGGGTCTGTATTGACCCTTATGAATTATAGGTTTAAATAAGGCCTCATGGGGGTCCGTATTGACCCCAATGAATTATAGGGTTAACGAAGTGCTTATGGTGGTCTGTATTGACCCCCATGATTTATAGGGCTAATTAAATGCTTATGGGGGTCTGCATTGACCCAAATGAGTTATAAGGTTAATCAAAGCCTTATGGGGGTCTGTATTGACCCCCATGAGTGACAGGGTTATTTAGGTGCTTATGGGGGTCTGTATTGACCCCCATGAGTTATAGGGTTAATTAGGTGCTTATGGTGGTCTGTATTGACCCCCATGAATTATAGGGCTAATTAAATGCTTATGGGGGTCTGCATTGACCCAAATGAGTTATAAGGTTAATCAAAGCCTTATGGGGGTCTGTATTGACCCCCATGAGTGACAGGGTTATTTAAGTGCTTATGGGGGTCTGTATTGACCCCCATGAGTGACAGGGTTAATTAAGTGCCTTATAGGGGTCTGTATTGACCCCCCCATGAGTGACAGGGTTTATTAAGTGCTTATGGGGGTCTGTATTGACCCCCATGAATTATAGGGTTAATTAAGTGCTTATGGGGGTCTGTATTGACTGCCATGAATTATAGGGTAAATTACGTGCTTATGGGGCTCTGTATTGACCCCCATGAGTTATAGGGTTAATTAAGGCCTTATGGGGGTCTGTATTGATCCCCATGAGTGACAGGGTTATTTAAGTGCTTATGGGGGTCTGTATTGACCCCCATGAGTTATCGGGTTAATGAAGGCCTTATGGGGGTCTGTATTGACCCCCATGAGTGACAGGGTTAATTAAGTTCTTATGGGGGTCTGTATTGACCCCCATAAATTATAGGGTAAAGTAAGTGCTTATGTGGGTCTGTATTGTCTGCCATGAATTATATGGCTAATTAAGTGCTTATGGGGCTCTGTATTGACCCCCATGAGTTAAAGGTTTACTTAAGGCCTTATGGGGGTCTGTATTGACCCCCATGAGTGACAGGGTTATTTAAGTGCTTATGGGGTCTGTATTGATCCCCATGAGTTATAGGATTAATTAAGTGCTTATGGGGGTCTGTATTGACCCCCATGAGTTATTGGGTTAATGAAGGCCCTCTGGCGGTCTGTATTGACCCCCATGAGTGACAGGGTTAATTAAGTGCCTTATGGTGGTATGTATTGACCCCCATGAATTATAGGGTTAATTAAGTGCTTATGGGGGTCTGTATTGACTGCCATGAATTATAGAGTTAATTAAATGCTTATGGGGGTCTGTATTGACCTCCATGAGTTATAGGGTTAATTAAGTGCTTATGGGGGTCTGTATTGACCCCCTTGAATTATAGGGTTAATTAAGTGCTTATGGGGCTCTGTATTGACCCCCATGAGTTATAGGGTTAATTAAGGCCTTATGGGGGTCTGTATTGACCCCCATGAGTGACAGGGTTATTTAAGTGCTTATGGGGGTCTGTATTGACCACCATGAGTGACAGGGTTTATTAAGTGATTATGGGGGTCTGTATTGACCCCCATGAATTATAGGGTTAATTAAGTGCTTATGAAGGGGTCTGTAGTGACCCCCATGAGTTATAAGGATAATTAAGACCTTTTGGGGTCTGTTTACAAGTGGATTTACCTTAAAAAGTAAAGGCTGATAAACTGCAGAGTGCACTAATTGTGCCCAGGTGAGAGGGGTGTGGCTTGACTGTTAAACTTGTATAAAAGGTTTGTGAGCTGGTTTGGGGTCTGTTTACAAGTGAATTTACCTTAAAAAGTAAAGGCTAATAAACTGCAGTGTGCACTAATTGTGCTCAGGTGAGAGGGGTGTGGCTTGACTGTTAAACTTGTATAAAAGGTTTGTGAGCTGGTTTGGGGTCTGTTTACAAGTGGATTTACCTTAAAAAGTAAAGGCTGATAAACTGCAGAGTGCACTAATTGTGCCCAGGTGAGAGGGGTGTGGCTTGACTGTTAAACTTGTATAAAAGGTTTGTGAGCTGATTTGGGGCCTGTTTACAAGTGGATTTACCTTACAAGTAAAGGCTGATAAATTGCAGAGTGCACTAAGTGTGCCCAGGTGAGAGGGGTGTGGCGTGACTGTTAAACTAGGATAAAGGATTTGTGAGCTGGTTTGGGGCCTGTTTACAAGTGGATTTACCTTACAAGTAAAGGCTGATAAATTGCAGAGTGCACTAATTGTGCCCAGGCGAGAAGGCAGAAGTTAATAGAAACCGGAGAAGGGGAACTTGTGAGCTTGCGAACATTTTCAGTATCAAGTGCAATTCTAGTAAAAGCCTAGGAGTTTAAATAAAAGGAGGGCCTTCAAAGAAAAGGGAGGGCAGATTTATAGTGCAAAGGAGGAAAACTTTATATAAATATATTATATTATATTCTTTATTTTTCCCACTGAAATTTCGTAGACAATAATAATAATTATGAGTCAGTCCAGTGGCAACCTTATTCAGTGTACATCCTGTCAAATGTATGCACTACTGGAACAGATGATCCAGGGTCCATACCTCTGTGACAGGTGTGAGCATGTTGCCTCTTTGGAAGCTCAAATTGAAGATCTGGAGAGGAGAATTGCAGCACTTAGTGATATTGCTCCACTGGAAAGGGAGTTGGTGCTCACGGAGCACAGTTTAGCTGGGCCTAGTATGGAGGGAGGAGCTGGGGCTAGTGAGGATGGCCAGGGAGGTAGCTGGGTTACAGTTAGAAGGGGAATCAGAGGGTACAGGAGGAGGCAGGCCAGTTCTGAGTTGGCAAAAAACAACAGATTTGCCAGATTGAGTGAAACTGTTGGTGATGTCCATTCAGGAATGGCAATGCCAGATAGAGCTGTTCCCTCTAACAGCCGGGCGAACAGCTCTACTGGAGAAGAGGGAGGGCAGAATAGGCAGAGCAACAGACATGTTTTGGTGGTAGGGGACTCTATTATTAGGAAGGTAGACAGGGTAATTTGTCACCCAGATCCCAGCAATCGAACAGTTTGCTGTCTCCCGGGTGCTCGGGTTCGGCATGTTGTGGATCGGGTGGATAAATTATTGGGAGGGGCTGGTAATGAACCGGCGGTCTTGGTACACATTGGTACCAATGACAAAGTTAGTGGAAGATGGAGCGTCCTAAAGAATGATTTTAGAGAATTAGGGAATAAGCTTAAAGCAAGGACCTCCAAGGTAGTATTTTCTGAGATACTACCAGTGCCACGTGCTAGCCCAGGGAGGCAGAAGGAGCTTAGGGAGGTTAATGCGTGGCTAAAAAAGTGGTGCAGTGCAGAGGGTTTTGGGTTTTTAGAGCACTGGGCTGACTTCTCACTTGGGTACAATCTCTATAGTAGGGATGGATTGCACCTTAATGATGAGGGCGCTTTTGTGCTAGGGAATAGGATGGTAGAACGGCTGAGGGAGTTTTTAAACTTGTAGGTGGGGGGGAGGGACTATATAGAAGTATTGGGGTAAATAGGGTAGAGAGGGAAAGGGATGAATTATTTACCCATGGGGGAGGAGAAGGGGGGAGGTTACAATAGAAAGTAGGGAGATATTAATAGGGGCCTCAAATACAGTGGCAGGCACTTCATATCAGCAGAGCCATAGCAACATAAAGTGTATGATTGCAAACGCAAGAAGTTTGCCTGGGAAAATGGATGAGCTAGAAATATTAGCAGTACAAGAAAAATGGGGCTTAATAGGCATTACGGAAACATGGTGGGATGAATCTCATGACTGGACTGTTAATCTGGATGGTTATAACCTATTTAGGAAAGATAGGGGAAATGGTAAAAGAGGAGGAGGGATCTGTCTTTATGTTAAGCCTGAATTTAAGCCTATAGTTAGAGAAGATATTTATGCTGGCACTAACGGCATCATTGAATCCTTGTGGGTTGAGCTAAATAGTGGAGGAGCTAATTCTAAATGCATATTGGTGGGAGTATGCTATAAACCCCCAAATATAGCTGAAAGTGAGGAAATACAATTATTGTTACAGATTGGAAATGCAGCTAAGCATGGGCAAGTTCTAATAATGGGAGACTTTAATTACCCTGATATAAACTGGATAAACGAGACCAGCAGCTCAGCTAAGGGGAGCAGGTTCTTGAGTACACTCAGGGATCATTATCTAGCCCAGGTAATACAAGAACCTACTAGAAATGGGGCCATCTTGGATTTAGTCATCACAAGTAATATTGATATAATATCAAATGTAAAAATAGGGGAACCCTTGGGGAACAGTGATCACAACACAGTCTCATTTGAGATTGAATACAAAAAAGAGAGTTGTAAGGGGCCAACAAAAACTCTAAATTTTAAAAGGGCTAACTTTAATGGGCTACGGGCAGCAATACAACATATAGACTGGGACAAAGAACTTACAGGGAAGAATACTGAAAATAAATGGACAACATTCAAATCCTTACTAAATAAACATACTCATCAGCATGTACCATGTGGAAATAAAATAAATAGGAGTAAATCACATCCCATGTGGCTTAACAATGACTTAAAGATCATGATGAGGAAAAAGAAATATGCATTTAAATTATACAAGAAGGAGGGAACAGAGGCATCTTTATGTGACTATAAGGAAATCAACAAGGCTTGCAAAAGGGCTATTAGACTGGCTAAAATAGAAAATGAGAAGTCAGTTGCAATGGAAAGTAAGACTAACCCTAAAATATTTTATAAATATATTAATGGGAAGAAGGCCAGGAAGGAATCGATAGGACCATTACAATGTGACACAGGCCATCTGATAATTAGTGACCAGGAAAAGGCAGATGAGCTAAATAGGTTCTTTTCGTCGGTTTACACAAGGGAGGTACCAGTGGTTGGGACACTGCAACATAATGGGGCTACACTACCTTCACTAAATAATTGGTTAACGCAGGAAGAAATACAAAAGAGGTTGGAGAAAATAAATGTTAATAAAGCCCCAGGTCCTGATGGAATACATCCAAGGGTATTGAGGGAGCTGGGTTCTGTAATAGCCAAACCATTATATCTAATCTTTAAAGACTCGCTCACTACAGGGTCTCTACCAGATGACTGGAGAAAAGCAGAGGTGATACCTATATTTAAGAAGGGATCTAGAGCAAATCCGGGGAATTATAGACCAGTGAGCCTCACTTCTGTAGTTGGGAAGCTTTTAGAAGGGTTAATAAGGGACAGAATACAAGAATATGTCTATTTGAACAGGATCATAGGTAGCAGTCAACATGGATTTATGAAGGAAAGGTTGTGTCAGACCAATCTAATTAGTTTTTATGAGGAGGTTAGTAGGAACTTGGATCAGGGCAACTCAGTAGATGTAGTCTTTTTAGATTTTTCAAAGGCATTTGATACAGTGCCACATGGAAGACTAGTGAGCAAACTAAGGGATACAGGAATTGCAGTAAATATCTGCTCATGGATCGAGAGCTGGCTAAAAGACAGGAAGCAAAGGGTTGTTGTAAATGGAACATACTCCGATTGGTCTAATGTGATAAGTGGGGTTCCTCAGGGCTCAGTATTGGGTCCTCTCCTTTTTAACATATTTATTAATGACATTGAAGTAGGACTCGAATGTAGTGTCTCCATTTTTGCTGATGACACTAAGTTGTGCAAGGTAATAAAATCAGATAATGATGTACTTTCCCTACAAAAGGATTTGCATAAATTAGAGAAATGGGCGGCTAAATGGCAGATGAGATTTAATACAAATAAATGTAAGGTTATGCATTTGGGAAGGAACAATAGCCAAGCAATCTATAATCTTAATGGAGCAAATCTAGGGGTATCAGATATTGAAAGGGATTTGGGAGTACTAGTGGACAACCACCTAGGTAACAGCGCTCAAAGCCAAGCAGCGGCTGCAAAGGCAAATAAAATATTAGCATGTATTAGGAAGGGTATAGAAGCCAGGGAAGAAGATATAATTCTGCCACTATACAAATCTCTAGTACGCCCTCATTTGGAATATGGAGTACAATTTTGGGCACCACCTCACAAAAAAGACATTTTAGAGCTGGAAAAAGTACAGAGAAGGGCTACAAAACTAATAAGGGGAATGGAGGGGCTAAGTTATGAAGAAAGACTAGCAAAATTAAACTTATTTATATAAGAGGAGATATGATTACGTTATTTAAATACATCCAGGGTCAATATAAGGCTTTGTCAAGTGAACTTTTTGTAGCAAGAGATTTTCAACTGACAAGAGGACATCCGTTGAGGTTAGAGGAAAAAAGATTTCACCTTAAACAAAGAAAAGGGTTCTTCACAGTTAGGGTGGTTAAACTGTGGAATTCTCTACCAAAGGAGGTGGTGACAGCGAATTCGATAGACAACTTCAAAAAGGGGTTAGATATATTTCTGAATAAAGAGGGCATTCAAGGCTATCCTAGATAACTAGCAAGGAATATTGATCCAGGGAGAAATTTGATCGCCAGTTTCTGGGGTCAGGAAGGAATTTTGCTTTTTTTTCCCCTTATGAGACAATTGGCAAAGTTTCAATGGTTTTTTTTTTTATGTTTGCCTTCCTCTGGATCAATTAACAATAATTAACAATTAACAATAATAATAAATAGTCCAAATTAAAAAGATCAATAGAGATCTAAAAAGGTTGAACTTGATGGACTAACTCTTTATTCATTCTCCAATACTATACTATTAATAATTATTTAATCAATAATTTAATTAATAACTAATCCGCATATTGCATATCAGAGGAGATCTTAACAGGTTGAACTTGATGGACTGAAAGTCTTTATTCAACCTTAATTACTATGTAACTATGTAACTATGTAACTATGTGGGTCTGTATTGACCCCCATGAGTGACAGGGTTAATTAAGTGCTTATGGGGGTCTGTATTGACCCCCATGAATTATAGGGTTAATTAAGGCTTTATGGGGGTCCGTATTGACCCCCCATGAGTGACAGGGTTAATTAAGTGCTTATGGGGATCTGTATTGACCCTTATGAATTATAGGGTTAAATAAGGCCTCATTGGGGTCCGTATTGACCCCCATGAGTGAAAGGGTTAATTAAGTGCTTATGGGGTTCTGTATTGACCCCCATGAGTTATAGGGTTAATTAGGTGCTTATGGGGGTCTGTATTGACCCCCATGAATTATATGGTTAATTAAGTGCTTATGGGGGTCTGTGTTGACCCCCATGAATTATAGGGCTAATTAAATGCTTATGGGGGTCTGCATTGACCCCCATGAGTTATAAGGTTAATCAAGGCCTTATGGGGGTCTGTATTGACCCCCATGAGTGACAGGCTTAATTAAGTGCTTATGGGGGTCTGTATTGAACCCCATGAATTATAGGGTTAATTAAGTGCTTATGGGGGTCTGTATTGACCCCCATGAATTAAAGGGTTAATTAAGTGCTTATGGGGGTCTGTATTGACCCCCATGAGTTATAGGGTTAATTAAGGCCTTATGGGGGTCTGTATTGACCCTCATGAGTGACAGGGTTAATTAAGTGCTTATAGGGGTCTGTATTGACCCCCCTGAGTTATAGGGTTAATTAAGTGCCTTATTGGGGTCTGTATTGACCCCCATGAGTTATCGGGTTAATGAAGGCCTTATGGGGGTCTGTATTGACCCCCATGAGTGACAGGGTTAATTAACTGCCTTATGGTGATCTGTATTGACCCCCATGAGTGGCAGGGTTAATTAAGTGCTTATGGGGGTCTGTATTGACCCCCATGAGTTATAGGGTTAATTAAGTGCTTATGGGGGTCTGTATTGACCCCTATGAATTATAGGGTTAATTAAGTGCTTATGGGGGTCTGTATTGACCCCATTGAATTATAGGGTTAATTAAGTGCTTATGGGGTCTGTATTGACCCCCATAAATTAATGGGTTAATTAAATGCTTATGGGGGTCTGCATTGACCTCCATGAGTTATAAGGTTAAGCAAGGCCTTATGGGGGTCTGTATTGACCCCCATGAGTGACATGGTTAATTAAGTGCTTATGGGGGTCTGTATTGACCTCCATGGATTATAGGGTTAATTAAGGCCTTATGGGGGTCTGTATTGACCCCTATGAGTGACAGGGTTAATTAAGTGCTTATAGGAGTCTGTATTGCCCCGCTTGAGTTATAGGGTTAATTAAGGCCTTATGGGGGTCTGTATTGACCCCCATGAGTAAAAGGGTTAAGTATGTGCCTATGGGGGTCTGTATTGACCCCCATGAATTATAGGGTTAATTAAGTGCTTATGGGGCTCTGTATTGACCCACATGAGTTATAAGGTTAAGTAAGTGCCTATGGGGGTCTGTATTGACCCCCATGAATTATAGGGTTAATTAAGTGCTTATGGGGCTCTGTATGGACCCCCATGAGTTATAGGGTTAATTAAGGCCTTATGACCCCCATTAGTGACAGGGTTAATTAAGTGCTTATAGGAGTCTGTATTGAGCCTCATGAGTTATAGGGTTAAGTGATTATGGGGGTCTGTATTGACCCGCATGAATTATAGGGTTAATTAAGTGCTTATGGGGTCTGTATTGACCCCCATGAGTTATAGGGTTAATTAAGTGCTTATGGGGGTCTGTATTGACCCCCATATAAGGCCTTATGGGGGTCTGTATTGATCCCCATGAGTGACAGGGTTAAGTAAGTGCCTATGGGGTCTGTATTGACCCCCATGAATTATAGGGTTATGTAAGTGCTTATGGGGCTCTTCTATTGACCCCCATGAGTTATAGGTTTAATTAAGGCCTTATGGTGGTCTGTATTGACCCCCATGAGTTATAGGGTTAAATATTGGCTTATGGGGTCTGTATAGACCCCCATGAGTTATAGGGTTAATTAAGTGCTTATGGGGGTCTGTATTGACCCCCATATAAGGCCTTATGGGGGTCTGTATTGACCCCCATGAGTGACATGGTTAATTAAGTGCTTATGGGGGTCTGTATTGACCTCCATGGATTATAGGGTTAATTAAGTGCTTATGGGGGTCTGTATTGACCCCATGAATTATAGGGTTAATTAAGTGCTTATGGGTCTCTGTATTGACCCCCATGAGTTATAGGGTTAATTAAGGCCTTATGGGGGTCTGTATTGACCCCTATGAGTGACAGGGTTAATTAAGTGCTTATAGGAGTCTGTATTGCCCCGCTTGAGTTATAGGGTTAATTAAGGCCTTATGGGGGTCTGTATTGACCCCCATGAGTAAAAGGGTTAAGTATGTGCCTATGGGGGTCTGTATTGACCCCCATGAATTATAGGGTTAATTAAGTGCTTATGGGGCTCTGTATTGACCCCCATGAGTTATAGGGTTAATTAAGGCCTTATGGGGGTCTGTATTGACCCCCATGAGTGACAGGGTTATTTAAGTGCTTATGGGGGTCTGTATTGACCACCATGAGTGACAGGGTTTATTAAGTGATTATGGGGGTCTGTATTGACCCCCATGAATTATAGGGTTAATTAAGTGCTTATGAAGGGGTCTGTAGTGACCCCCATGAGTTATAAGGATAATTAAGACCTTTTGGGGTCTGTTTACAAGTGGATTTACCTTAAAAAGTAAAGGCTGATAAACTGCAGAGTGCACTAATTGTGCCCAGGTGAGAGGGGTGTGGCTTGACTGTTAAACTTGTATAAAAGGTTTGTGAGCTGGTTTGGGGTCTGTTTACAAGTGAATTTACCTTAAAAAGTAAAGGCTAATAAACTGCAGTGTGCACTAATTGTGCTCAGGTGAGAGGGGTGTGGCTTGACTGTTAAACTTGTATAAAAGGTTTGTGAGCTGGTTTGGGGTCTGTTTACAAGTGGATTTACCTTAAAAAGTAAAGGCTGATAAACTGCAGAGTGCACTAATTGTGCCCAGGTGAGAGGGGTGTGGCTTGACTGTTAAACTTGTATAAAAGGTTTGTGAGCTGATTTGGGGCCTGTTTACAAGTGGATTTACCTTACAAGTAAAGGCTGATAAATTGCAGAGTGCACTAAGTGTGCCCAGGTGAGAGGGGTGTGGCGTGACTGTTAAACTAGGATAAAGGATTTGTGAGCTGGTTTGGGGCCTGTTTACAAGTGGATTTACCTTACAAGTAAAGGCTGATAAATTGCAGAGTGCACTAATTGTGCCCAGGCGAGAAGGCAGAAGTTAATAGAAACCGGAGAAGGGGAACTTGTGAGCTTGCGAACATTTTCAGTATCAAGTGCAATTCTAGTAAAAGCCTAGGAGTTTAAATAAAAGGAGGGCCTTCAAAGAAAAGGGAGGGCAGATTTATAGTGCAAAGGAGGAAAACTTTATATAAATATATTATATTATATTCTTTATTTTTCCCACTGAAATTTCGTAGACAATAATAATAATTATGAGTCAGTCCAGTGGCAACCTTATTCAGTGTACATCCTGTCAAATGTATGCACTACTGGAACAGATGATCCAGGGTCCATACCTCTGTGACAGGTGTGAGCATGTTGCCTCTTTGGAAGCTCAAATTGAAGATCTGGAGAGGAGAATTGCAGCACTTAGTGATATTGCTCCACTGGAAAGGGAGTTGGTGCTCACGGAGCACAGTTTAGCTGGGCCTAGTATGGAGGGAGGAGCTGGGGCTAGTGAGGATGGCCAGGGAGGTAGCTGGGTTACAGTTAGAAGGGGAATCAGAGGGTACAGGAGGAGGCAGGCCAGTTCTGAGTTGGCAAAAAACAACAGATTTGCCAGATTGAGTGAAACTGTTGGTGATGTCCATTCAGGAATGGCAATGCCAGATAGAGCTGTTCCCTCTAACAGCCGGGCGAACAGCTCTACTGGAGAAGAGGGAGGGCAGAATAGGCAGAGCAACAGACATGTTTTGGTGGTAGGGGACTCTATTATTAGGAAGGTAGACAGGGTAATTTGTCACCCAGATCCCAGCAATCGAACAGTTTGCTGTCTCCCGGGTGCTCGGGTTCGGCATGTTGTGGATCGGGTGGATAAATTATTGGGAGGGGCTGGTAATGAACCGGCGGTCTTGGTACACATTGGTACCAATGACAAAGTTAGTGGAAGATGGAGCGTCCTAAAGAATGATTTTAGAGAATTAGGGAATAAGCTTAAAGCAAGGACCTCCAAGGTAGTATTTTCTGAGATACTACCAGTGCCACGTGCTAGCCCAGGGAGGCAGAAGGAGCTTAGGGAGGTTAATGCGTGGCTAAAAAAGTGGTGCAGTGCAGAGGGTTTTGGGTTTTTAGAGCACTGGGCTGACTTCTCACTTGGGTACAATCTCTATAGTAGGGATGGATTGCACCTTAATGATGAGGGCGCTTTTGTGCTAGGGAATAGGATGGTAGAACGGCTGAGGGAGTTTTTAAACTTGTAGGTGGGGGGGAGGGACTATATAGAAGTATTGGGGTAAATAGGGTAGAGAGGGAAAGGGATGAATTATTTACCCATGGGGGAGGAGAAGGGGGGAGGTTACAATAGAAAGTAGGGAGATATTAATAGGGGCCTCAAATACAGTGGCAGGCACTTCATATCAGCAGAGCCATAGCAACATAAAGTGTATGATTGCAAACGCAAGAAGTTTGCCTGGGAAAATGGATGAGCTAGAAATATTAGCAGTACAAGAAAAATGGGGCTTAATAGGCATTACGGAAACATGGTGGGATGAATCTCATGACTGGACTGTTAATCTGGATGGTTATAACCTATTTAGGAAAGATAGGGGAAATGGTAAAAGAGGAGGAGGGATCTGTCTTTATGTTAAGCCTGAATTTAAGCCTATAGTTAGAGAAGATATTTATGCTGGCACTAACGGCATCATTGAATCCTTGTGGGTTGAGCTAAATAGTGGAGGAGCTAATTCTAAATGCATATTGGTGGGAGTATGCTATAAACCCCCAAATATAGCTGAAAGTGAGGAAATACAATTATTGTTACAGATTGGAAATGCAGCTAAGCATGGGCAAGTTCTAATAATGGGAGACTTTAATTACCCTGATATAAACTGGATAAACGAGACCAGCAGCTCAGCTAAGGGGAGCAGGTTCTTGAGTACACTCAGGGATCATTATCTAGCCCAGGTAATACAAGAACCTACTAGAAATGGGGCCATCTTGGATTTAGTCATCACAAGTAATATTGATATAATATCAAATGTAAAAATAGGGGAACCCTTGGGGAACAGTGATCACAACACAGTCTCATTTGAGATTGAATACAAAAAAGAGAGTTGTAAGGGGCCAACAAAAACTCTAAATTTTAAAAGGGCTAACTTTAATGGGCTACGGGCAGCAATACAACATATAGACTGGGACAAAGAACTTACAGGGAAGAATACTGAAAATAAATGGACAACATTCAAATCCTTACTAAATAAACATACTCATCAGCATGTACCATGTGGAAATAAAATAAATAGGAGTAAATCACATCCCATGTGGCTTAACAATGACTTAAAGATCATGATGAGGAAAAAGAAATATGCATTTAAATTATACAAGAAGGAGGGAACAGAGGCATCTTTATGTGACTATAAGGAAATCAACAAGGCTTGCAAAAGGGCTATTAGACTGGCTAAAATAGAAAATGAGAAGTCAGTTGCAATGGAAAGTAAGACTAACCCTAAAATATTTTATAAATATATTAATGGGAAGAAGGCCAGGAAGGAATCGATAGGACCATTACAATGTGACACAGGCCATCTGATAATTAGTGACCAGGAAAAGGCAGATGAGCTAAATAGGTTCTTTTCGTCGGTTTACACAAGGGAGGTACCAGTGGTTGGGACACTGCAACATAATGGGGCTACACTACCTTCACTAAATAATTGGTTAACGCAGGAAGAAATACAAAAGAGGTTGGAGAAAATAAATGTTAATAAAGCCCCAGGTCCTGATGGAATACATCCAAGGGTATTGAGGGAGCTGGGTTCTGTAATAGCCAAACCATTATATCTAATCTTTAAAGACTCGCTCACTACAGGGTCTCTACCAGATGACTGGAGAAAAGCAGAGGTGATACCTATATTTAAGAAGGGATCTAGAGCAAATCCGGGGAATTATAGACCAGTGAGCCTCACTTCTGTAGTTGGGAAGCTTTTAGAAGGGTTAATAAGGGACAGAATACAAGAATATGTCTATTTGAACAGGATCATAGGTAGCAGTCAACATGGATTTATGAAGGAAAGGTTGTGTCAGACCAATCTAATTAGTTTTTATGAGGAGGTTAGTAGGAACTTGGATCAGGGCAACTCAGTAGATGTAGTCTTTTTAGATTTTTCAAAGGCATTTGATACAGTGCCACATGGAAGACTAGTGAGCAAACTAAGGGATACAGGAATTGCAGTAAATATCTGCTCATGGATCGAGAGCTGGCTAAAAGACAGGAAGCAAAGGGTTGTTGTAAATGGAACATACTCCGATTGGTCTAATGTGATAAGTGGGGTTCCTCAGGGCTCAGTATTGGGTCCTCTCCTTTTTAACATATTTATTAATGACATTGAAGTAGGACTCGAATGTAGTGTCTCCATTTTTGCTGATGACACTAAGTTGTGCAAGGTAATAAAATCAGATAATGATGTACTTTCCCTACAAAAGGATTTGCATAAATTAGAGAAATGGGCGGCTAAATGGCAGATGAGATTTAATACAAATAAATGTAAGGTTATGCATTTGGGAAGGAACAATAGCCAAGCAATCTATAATCTTAATGGAGCAAATCTAGGGGTATCAGATATTGAAAGGGATTTGGGAGTACTAGTGGACAACCACCTAGGTAACAGCGCTCAAAGCCAAGCAGCGGCTGCAAAGGCAAATAAAATATTAGCATGTATTAGGAAGGGTATAGAAGCCAGGGAAGAAGATATAATTCTGCCACTATACAAATCTCTAGTACGCCCTCATTTGGAATATGGAGTACAATTTTGGGCACCACCTCACAAAAAAGACATTTTAGAGCTGGAAAAAGTACAGAGAAGGGCTACAAAACTAATAAGGGGAATGGAGGGGCTAAGTTATGAAGAAAGACTAGCAAAATTAAACTTATTTATATAAGAGGAGATATGATTACGTTATTTAAATACATCCAGGGTCAATATAAGGCTTTGTCAAGTGAACTTTTTGTAGCAAGAGATTTTCAACTGACAAGAGGACATCCGTTGAGGTTAGAGGAAAAAAGATTTCACCTTAAACAAAGAAAAGGGTTCTTCACAGTTAGGGTGGTTAAACTGTGGAATTCTCTACCAAAGGAGGTGGTGACAGCGAATTCGATAGACAACTTCAAAAAGGGGTTAGATATATTTCTGAATAAAGAGGGCATTCAAGGCTATCCTAGATAACTAGCAAGGAATATTGATCCAGGGAGAAATTTGATCGCCAGTTTCTGGGGTCAGGAAGGAATTTTGCTTTTTTTTCCCCTTATGAGACAATTGGCAAAGTTTCAATGGGTTTTTTTTTTATGTTTGCCTTCCTCTGGATCAATTAACAATAATTAACAATTAACAATAATAATAAATAGTCCAAATTAAAAAGATCAATAGAGATCTAAAAAGGTTGAACTTGATGGACTAACTCTTTATTCATTCTCCAATACTATACTATTAATAATTATTTAATCAATAATTTAATTAATAACTAATCCGCATATTGCATATCAGAGGAGATCTTAACAGGTTGAACTTGATGGACTGAAAGTCTTTATTCAACCTTAATTACTATGTAACTATGTAACTATGTAACTATGTGGGTCTGTATTGACCCCCATGAGTGACAGGGTTAATTAAGTGCTTATGGGGGTCTGTATTGACCCCCATGAATTATAGGGTTAATTAAGGCTTTATGGGGGTCCGTATTGACCCCCCATGAGTGACAGGGTTAATTAAGTGCTTATGGGGATCTGTATTGACCCTTATGAATTATAGGGTTAATTAAGGCCTTATGGGGGTCAGAATTGACCCCCATGAGTGACCGGGTTAATTATTGGCTTATGGGGGTCTGTATTGACCCCCATGAGTTATAGGGTTAATTAGGTGCTTATGGGGGTCTGTATTGACCCCCATGAATTATAGGGTTAATTAAGTGCTTATGGGGGTCTGTATTGACCCCCATGAATTATAGGGCTAATTAAATGCTTATGGGGGTCTGCATTGACCCCCATGAGTTATAAGGTTAATCAAGGCCTTATGGGGGTCTGTATTGACCCCCATGAGTGACAGGCTTAATTAAGTGCTTATGGGGGTCTGTATTGAACCCCATGAATTATAGGGTTAATTAAGTGCTTATGGGGGTCTGTATTGACCCCCATGAATTAAAGGGTTAATTAAGTGCTTATGGGTCTCTGTATTGACCCCCATGAGTTATAGGGTTAATTAAGGCCTTATGGGGGTCTGTATTGACCCTCATGAGTGACAGGGTTAATTAAGTGCTTATAGGGGTCTGTATTGACCCCCATGAGTTATAGGGTTAATTAAGTGCCTTATTGGGGTCTGTATTGACCCCCATGAGTTATCGGGTTAATGAAGGCCTTATGGGGGTCTGTATTGACCCCCATGAGTGACAGGGTTAATTAACTGCCTTATGGTGATCTGTATTGACCCCCATGAGTGGCAGGGTTAATTAAGTGCTTATGGGGGTATGTATTGACCCCCATGAGTTATAGGGTTAATTAAGTGCTTATGGGGGTCTGTATTGACCCCTATGAATTATAGGGTTAATTAAGTGCTTATGGGAGTCTGTATTGACCCCATTGAATTATAGGGTTAATTAAGTGCTTATGGGGTCTGTATTGACCCCCATAAATTAATGGGTTAATTAAATGCTTATGGGGGTCTGCATTGACCTCCATGAGTTATAAGGTTAAGCAAGGCCTTATGGGGGTCTGTATTGACCCCCATGAGTGACATGGTTAATTAAGTGCTTATGGGGGTCTGTATTGACCTCCATGGATTATAGGGTTAATTAAGGCCTTATGGGGGTCTGTATTGACCCCTATGAGTGACAGGGTTAATTAAGTGCTTATAGGAGTCTGTATTGCCCCGCTTGAGTTATAGGGTTAATTAAGGCCTTATGGGGGTCTGTATTGACCCCCATGAGTAAAAGGGTTAAGTATGTGCCTATGGGGGTCTGTATTGACCCCCATGAATTATAGGGTTAATTAAGTGCTTATGGGGCTCTGTATTGACCCACATGAGTTATAAGGTTAAGTAAGTGCCTATGGGGGTCTGTATTGACCCCCATGAATTATAGGGTTAATTAAGTGCTTATGGGGCTCTGTATGGACCCCCATGAGTTATAGGGTTAATTAAGGCCTTATGACCCCCATTAGTGACAGGGTTAATTAAGTGCTTATAGGAGTCTGTATTGAGCCTCATGAGTTATAGGGTTAAGTGATTATGGGGGTCTGTATTGACCCGCATGAATTATAGGGTTAATTAAGTGCTTATGGGGTCTGTATTGACCCCCATGAGTTATAGGGTTAATTAAGTGCTTATGGGGGTCTGTATTGACCCCCATATAAGGCCTTATGGGGGTCTGTATTGATCCCCATGAGTGACAGGGTTAAGTAAGTGCCTATGGGGTCTGTATTGACCCCCATGAATTATAGGGTTATGTAAGTGCTTATGGGGCTCTTCTATTGACCCCCATGAGTTATAGGTTTAATTAAGGCCTTATGGTGGTCTGTATTGACCCCCATGAGTTATAGGGTTAAATATTGGCTTATGGGGTCTGTATAGACCCCCATGAGTTATAGGGTTAATTAAGTGCTTATGGGGGTCTGTATTGACCCCCATATAAGGCCTTATGGGGGTCTGTATTGACCCCCATGAGTGACATGGTTAATTAAGTGCTTATGGGGGTCTGTATTGACCTCCATGGATTATAGGGTTAATTAAGTGCTTATGGGGGTCTGTATTGACCCCATGAATTATAGGGTTAATTAAGTGCTTATGGGTCTCTGTATTGACCCCCATGAGTTATAGGGTTAATTAAGGCCTTATGGGGGTCTGTATTGACCCCTATGAGTGACAGGGTTAATTAAGTGCTTATAGGAGTCTGTATTGCCCCGCTTGAGTTATAGGGTTAATTAAGGCCTTATGGGGGTCTGTATTGACCCCCATGAGTAAAAGGGTTAAGTATGTGCCTATGGGGGTCTGTATTGACCCCCATGAATTATAGGGTTAATTAAGTGCTTATGGGGCTCTGTATTGACCCACATGAGTTATAAGGTTAAGTAAGTGCCTATGGGGGTCTGTATTGACCCCCATGAATTATAGGGTTAATTAAGTGCTTATGGGGCTCTGTATGGACCCCCATTAGTGACAGGGTTAATTAAGTGCTTATAGGAGTCTGTATTGAGCCTCATGAGTTATAGGGTTAAGTGATTATGGGGGTCTGTATTGACCCGCATGAATTATAGGGTTAATTAAGTGCTTATGGGGGTCTGTATTGACCCCCATATAAGGCCTTATGGGGGTCTGTATTGATCCCCATGAGTGACAGGGTTAAGTAAGTGCCTATGGGGTCTGTATTGACCCCCATGAATTATAGGGTTATGTAAGTGCTTATGGGGCTCTTCTATTGACCCCCATGAGTTATAGGTTTAATTAAGGCCTTATGGTGGTCTGTATTGACCCCCATGAGTTATAGGGTTAAATATTGGCTTATGGGGTCTGTATTGACCCCCATGAGTTATAGGGTTAAGTAAGGCCTTATAGCGGTCTCTATTGACCCCCATGTGTTATAGGGTTAATTGATTTGCTTATGGGGATCTGTATTGACCCCCATGAGTTATAGGGTTAATTATTGGCTTATGGGAGTCTGTATTGACCTCCATGAGTTATAGGGTTATTTATTGTGCTTATGGGGATTTGTATTTACCACCATGAGTTATAGGGTTAATTAAGTGCTTATGGGATTCTGTATTGACCCACATGAGTTATAGGTTTAATTATTGTGCTTATGGGGGTCTGTATTGACCCCCATGAGTTATAAGGTTGATTATTGGCTTATGGGAGTCTGTATTGACCCCTATGAGTTATAGGGTTAATTAAGTGCTTATGGGGGTCTGTATTGACCCCCAAAAGTTATAGGGTTATTTATTGTGCTTATGGGGATCTGTATTGACCCCCATGAGTTATAGGGTTTATTAAGTGCTTATTGGGGTCTGTATTGACCCACATGAGTTATAGGGTTAATTAAGTGCTTATGAGAGTCTGTATTGACCCCCATAAGTTATAGGGTTATTTATTGTGCTTATTGGGATCTGTATTGACCCCCATGAGTTATAGGGATAATTAAGTGCTTATTGGGATCTGTATTGACCCACATGAGTTATAGGGTTAATTATTGTGCTTATGGGGGTCTGTATTGACCCCCATGAGAAATAGGGTTGATTATTGGCTTATGGAGGTCTGTATTGACCCCCATAAGTTATAGGGTTAATTAAGTGCTTATGGGGGTCTGTTTTAACCCCCATGAATTATAGGGTTAATAAAGTGCTAATTTTAGTTGCCTGGGGTTAATATTTTTTAGTGCGAGTCCTTTCAGGACCTTTACAGTCCTTTAACTACCCGCGAGGCGGGAAATTAAAAAATGTAAATGCAGCAGTGTCACGATCGGTGCCGATCGGGGACCGCCGCTGCAAGGGTTTAATGTGGGGTGGCTGCAGGGAGTCCCTATGGACCCCTGCAGCAAGGGGTTATTTTGGGTACACTTAGGGGGTCCCGATGGGGACCCACAGCATAGAGGGGGGTTAATTTTAGGTGCCGCGGTCGGGATTATTAATAGTGTACCGCGGGCCCTTTAAGGAGCCGGGAAATTTTAAATTTTTAAATGCAGTGGGGGCCTGATCTATGCAGATCGGGAACCCCCGCTATAAGGGGTTAATTTGGGGACACTTCAGGGGTCCCGATGGGGTCTCCCAGCATAGAGGGGGGTTACATTTGTTTGCCGCGCCTGGGATTGTTAATAGTGTGCTGCGGGCCCTTTAAGGAGCCGCGGCAGGGAATTTAAAAGTTTTAAATGCTGCGGGGGCCTAATCGGTACCGATCGGGGAACCCCGCTGCAAGGGGTTAATGTGGGGACACTTCGGGGGTCCCGATGGGGACTCCCGCATAGAAGGGGGTTTAATTTTAGGTGCCGGTGGGGGGGGGAGTTGGAGTACCCCCCACGGAAGTGCTTTTGTGGGGGACTGCTGTGGAGGTCCCGTTTAGGACCCCCGCAGCAATTGATGAAGTGTGGGAGCCTGCGAGATCATCTTGCAGACTGTCACTCCTCATGTACAGTACATTATCGCAGTGTTCATACAGACGGCCGGGCTGCGTAGCTCACATGTTGCTCGCAGCAGGGGTAATTTATTAGAGTTGTAACTTTGAGAAATTTTGCAGTACGTAGGGTTTAAGTAGAAGCCTCTTATTTACCAGGCTGGAATTTAATAAGGCTGTTAGATTCTGGTCGGAAGTAGGGTATTTAAACCCTGGAGGCTCGCAGCATTTATTCTATATGCCATTAGCCTTTGATAAAGCCGGTTGCTCGGCGAAACAGTTTAACTTTGTAACCGTCAGGTGTTTAAATTGTGTCTCATTGCTATTCAACCTAGCACCTTTGATCGCTTTGTGCACAGCGTTTTTTTTTTGTTATTTATTATTTGTAAATAAAATTCTTAATTTTTATTATAATTGTAGCCATCAGTATTAAGCACTATAACTTTTTCTTTTGATTGTATAGAATATAGTATGACACTAATATATAAGAATAATATCTGAGAATAGAGTCTGACATTTATATGTGGGAATTATAATATGCTACTTACATGTGGGGCTCTTGTAGGTGGGAATATAGAGCCCTATTAAATTCATGCTATGTGTAAAAACGTAGCCCATAACGTAGATCTTAGGACTTATGGCTATTAAATTAGCCCCGTAATGCAGCCCACAGACAACTTGTGGGTTAAGAAGCAGCAAGGCCGATAAAAGTCTACGTGTTGAGCAACGTTGAACCTTGCGTGTAAACCCTTTGATCCGTCAAGCCCATAACCGATACGTTTCAAATTTAGCTATTAAATTGCAATGTTTGAAAAGACGCCATGGGGAAAGCATGGAAAGGCATTACTATTACTTGCACAATAATCCCCCAATAAAAAATAGGCATTACATTTTTTTTTTAATATCATATGTTTGAATGGTCATGCTCATGCAAATATAAAAAGCCATGCTGCAACATGCACAAAGCAGTTAAAGACACACTACCTGTTTAAATAGCAATACAAAAACATGAAACGCATGCCATATTAACCCTTTCTCACTCACCAAGGCTATATTGTTGACCCTAAAATATCTATATATCTATTTGCATATACATCTCATTTATCACAGTTACAGGAACACAAATAGTGGCCATATTTCACCGCCACATCACATATTTCAAGTACCTGGGGAATATTTGATTATTTCTTGTTCAGTCCTCCAGTCGAGTATGACTCTCTGTGACACTATGGACTGCAGCACATTTAGCTAGGTCTCTGTGCTGATCTACAAGGTTTGCATGTCAAAGATACTGAAGTGAGTTGCCAGTTCCTTCTCTAGTGGATTGGAATTTGTCTGACCTCTCTGCTAGTCCACTGTGATATTCATTTTAGACCCTCAGGGGAATGTTCATACTCCACAGTATCAATAATTGGACTTGGCCTGTGTTTAACCCTTTATTATTATAATTATATTTGATATTTTGTATTATATCATACCTAATGCTATTATGACTATTATTCCTTTTAATATGTATTGATCTATTGCATGTTAACTAGGTCTCATTAGTTTACATCTAGAGGAATGTGAAACTAATGTGATGCATGTGGATGCCTTATAACCCCAAACATTGAAGACACACTGACATGGTGATAATGGTATAACAAAGCTTTATTTTTTACACAGACCACAATCAGCAGTGGTCAAGATCATAGGTGTGGTGTGGGCGGGTCCCAATAGAGCAACTGGGTATTATTGGAAAAAAGGGGATACCTACAGGGGGTAATGTCATAGTCTAGAATAAGCATGATGCATAGCACCTACCAGGGTCACATGTGGTTACTACACAGCTGCAACCGGAATGTGATGAAAAAAAGGATCATCGCAAATCAATCCATTTAATTGAAGAAACCATTAATGTGCATAGCACTTACAACGTGTCTGGATCTGCTCAATGAAACAGATGATTCAACCTCTGGACTGTGTAATCCAATCCAGTTTCACACATACAGTGTGGTGACAAAAGAAAACGGAAACAAATGAAAAAGTGGTCAAATAAACAAAGGCGGAGGAAGATAAATTGTCTCTGCCACATGGGAGCCTATTGTGCAAACTAAGGGATACAGGAATTGCAGTAAATATATGCACATGGATTGAGAGCTGGCTAAAAGACAGGAAACAAAGGGTTGTTGTAAATGGAACATTCTCAGACTAATGTGGTGAATGGGGTTCCTCAGGGCTCAGTATTAGGTCCTCTCCTTTTTAACATATTTATTAACGACTTAGAAGTAGGATTGGAAAGTAGTGTCTCCATTTTTGCTGATGACACGAAGTTGTGCAAGGTAATTAAATCAGAAAATGACGTACTTTCCTTCCAAAAGGGATTTGCATATATTAGAGAAACGGGCAATTAAATGGCAGATGAGATTTAATATGAATAAATGTAAGGTTATGCATCTGGGAAGGAAAAATAACCATGCAATCTATAAACTTAATGAAGCAAATGTAGGGTTATCTGATATTGAAAGGGATTTGGTAGTTCTTGTGGACAACCACCTAGGTACCAGTGCTCAAAGCCAAGTAGCAGCTGCAAAGGCAAATACAATTTTATCATGCATTAGGAAGGGTATAGAAGCAAGGGAAGCAAATATAATTCTGCCACTATACAAATCTCTAGTACGCCCTCATTTGGAATATGGAGTATAATTTGGGGCACCACTTCATAAAAAGGACATTTTAGAGCTGGAAAAGGTACAGAGGAGGGCAACAAAACCAATTAGGGGAATGGAGGGGCTAAGTAATGAAGAAAGACTATCCAAATTAAACTTATGCATGTACAGTAAAGTGCTAAATACTGTACCAATATACCAACTCACCTGATTCCCATCTGCAAGCATTACTAACTATTAGCTAGGTCTTTGGATAATCAGTAATATTGCCAAATAGCCATTAATATGGAGAGGACACAAAGGTCAGCAGCCAGATTCACTTTTACTTACATCAGACCCAAGGATCTGTTCTCAGACTGATATTAAGGTCAGGATCACATGCTTCACTAGTGCTGGCTGTCATTGACATGCCGTTGTGAGACTTTGCAAGTCCACCACCATAGCGGTATTAGTCTACATTGAAGCTAACAGAGATATCTGGCTATATGATAGCTTTTAGATTGTGGGAGCTACATGTTAAGGAGGGCTGTCATTTAAGGAATGTCTACCTGAGAGGCACTGGGAAAACCTTACACCTCATACATTTCCTCCACAATGCTTGCAGATGGAGAAGATACCCTCATGGACCTGAATTGTACCTAAAACAAAACAAATGGAAAAAGAAAAACAAACCTAAAACATAAGGCCTGAAAAAACATAGAAACTGCAGCATCTCTTCTCAACAACATTCCTCAGTGACCATGTTAAACATAACCCTAAGTGTCACCAGGGAAGAGTATCATGGACCATGTGGTGGAAGGTAGCCATCTGCATACAAAATATCACCATCACATAGGCCAAGATCCAAGACTCTGTAGTCAGGCTGTGGTCTGTAACTGCATAGGCTGCAGTGGGCACACCAATACACGGACTCTCTGATGCTTGATTACTGTTGTGATGCCCAGGAATGACAGTGATTTGTCATGGATTTAATGACGCATCCATCTATCACTTGTTAATTCTATGGAGCTGACATGTCAGTGTCCTTGTTGGTCAGCATGTACATGTGTAGTGTGTGTGATGCACATATGGTGGCACGTTGGTGTATGTCATACGGTATTTACCTGACATGGAGGCTGGGTCCTGCTTGGCCACAGGGCCTGAAGCTTCATTGGTGGGCGGTGGTCTCAGAAGGTCCCTTGCGACCCTCTCCCACTCATTATAGGTCACAATGCGTCCTTCCTCCTCTCTTGACATCATGCTCCTCACCTTGGCCCTGATATTATCAAATATCACTTCTGCCGCTACCTCCTTCCAAGCCTGAGGCCTAGGCCCAGGCTTCACTTCCCTCCCCCCCTGCGAGGATGACGGGGCGGCCACGGCTCGCACCGAGGGCGACCACATTCTCCAGGTGTGTATAGTTGTGGGCCCTGTGCTTGCCCCTAGCCTCTTGCCCTCTCAACTGTGGATGGGGACCCCAGCCTCTCTGACCTGTCCCTGAGGCCTGTCCCTTCCCCAAACTACCACAACCCTGGGATCAGGCCTCTTCCCCTCTGTCCCTCTCCTATGTTTGCATGAAGCTTGGGCTCCCTTCCACCACCCGCCACTGCATTCTCCTCCTGCTCCCCCTGCTCCTTCTCTTCCTCCTCTCCCTCCTCCTCTCCCTCCTCCTCCTCTCCTCCCTCCTCGCCCTCCTCACTACTAACCTCCTCCTCCCTACCTCCACTCCACATGACCTCCTCACTCTCCTCCTCCACTCTCCTCCAACTCCAACCACCTCTCCCCTCCTCATGTTGGATTTTTTTTTTTTTTTATGTACTATGTGTTATTAATAAGTGTTGGGGGATCCGGTGTAGGGGATGGGAGGGGTGTGTGGTGTGTGTCCTAACTCTATATATCCCTATGTGTGTTCTTAAACCTATGTGCATAGCAAATATGTGTAATCTGTAAATATGTGTGTCTTAAGTGTAAATACATTAGAAATATAATATAAATCAATAAAAAAATCAATGCACCTACAAATAAAAAGTAGGATCAATCAAAAAAAGTATTACTGTAATATGGGTGTTGGAAAAAAAAAGTATGAGCTATGTGTTATTAATAGAGATGTCCCGAATAGTTCGCCGGCGAGCTGTTCCCGGCAAACATAGCATGTTCGCGTTCGCGGCGAACTGCGAACATATGCGAGATTCGACCCGCCCCCTATACTTTATCATTGAGCAAACTTTGACCCTGCATGTCACATTCAGCAGACACATTCCAGCCAATCAGCAGCATACACTCCCTGCCAGAGCCTTCTAACTCATGGACAGCAGCCATTTTGGAATCATAACTAACTTGCAGTCTTACTGAGAGGAGGCTGAGTGTAGGTGATACTGCATCAATAGGGAAAACCATAGCTAGGCTACTGTACACAGTGTGCAATACAGTCCTGAAGGACTCTTGTGATCTCTGCTGCAAGGACACCCCTGTGTCTCTTCCCCCCTTATCATCATCCTCCCCTCACCTTAGCACCCAACCCTAACACCCCTCACACTTATCCATAACACCCACCAACCTAACACCTAACCCTAACACCTAACCCTAACACCCCTCACACTTATCCCTAACACCCCTCACCCTAACACCTATCCCTAACACCCCTCACCCTAACCCTAACACCCCTCACACTTATCCCTAACACCCCTCACCCTAACCCTAACACCCCTCACACTTATCCCTAACACCCCTCACCCTAACCCCCTCACCCTTATCCCTAACACCCCTTACCCTAACACCCCTCACACTTATCCCTAACACCTAACCCTAACACCCCTTACACTTATCCCTAGCACCCCTCACCCTTACCCTAACACCCCTCAAACTTATCCCTTACACCCCTCACCCTAACCCTAACACCCCTCACACTTATCCCTAAAACCTAACACCTAACCCTAACACCCCTTACACTTATCCCTAGCACCCCTCACCCTAACCCTAACACCCCTCACACTTATCCCTAACACCCCTCACCCTAACACTACTCACACTTATCCCTAACACCTAACCCTAACATACCTTACACTTATCCAAAGCACCCCTTACCCTAACCCTAACACCCTTACACTTATCCCTAACACCCATCACCCTAACACCTAACCCCCTCACCCTTATTCCTAACACCCCTAACCCTAACACCCCTCACACTTATCCCTAACACCTAACACCTAACCCTAACACCCCTTACACTTATCCCTAGCACCCCTCACCCTAACCCTAACACCCCTCACACTTATCCCTAAAACCTAACACCTAACCCTAACACCCCTTACACTTATCCCTAGCACCCCTTACCCTAACCCTAACACCCTTACACTTATCCCTAACACCCATCACCCTAACACCTAACCCCCTCACCCTTATTCCTAACACCCCTAACCCTAACACCCCTCACACTTATCCCTAACACCTAACACCTAACATACCTTACACTTATCCCTAGCACCCCTTACCCTAACCCTAACACCCTTACACTTATCCCTAACACCCATCACCCTAACACCTAACCCCCTCACCCTTATTCCTAACACCCCTAACCCTAACACCCCTCACACTTATCCCTAACACCTAACACCTAACCCTAACACCCCTTACACTTATCCCTAGCACCCCTCACCCTTACCCTAACACCCCTCACACTTATCCCTAACACCTAACCCTAACACCCCTTACACTTATCCCTAGCACCCCTCACCCTTACCCTAACACCCCTCAAACTTATCCCTTACACCCCTCACCCTAACCCTAACACCCCTCACACTTATCCCTAAAACCTAACACCTAACCCTAACACCCCTTACACTTATCCCTAGCACCCCTCACCCTAACCCTAACACCCCTCACACTTATCCCTAACACCCCTCACCCTAACACTACTCACACTTATCCCTAACACCTAACCCTAACATACCTTACACTTATCCCTAGCACCCCTTACCCTAACCCTAACACCCTTACACTTATCCCTAACACCCATCACCCTAACACCTAACCCCCTCACCCTTATTCCTAACACCCCTAACCCTAACACCCCTCACACTTATCCCTAACACCTAACCCTAACACCTAACCCTAACACCCCTCACACTTATCCCTAACACCCCTCACCCTAACACCTATCCCTAACACCCCTCACCCTAACCCTAACACCCCTCACACTTAGCCCTAACACCTAACCCTAACACCCCTCACACTTATCCCTAACACCCTTCACCCTAACACCTATCCCTAACACCCCTCACCCTAACCCTAACACCCCTCACACTTATCCCTGTGTCTCTCCCCCCCCCCTTATCATCAAGGGAGGGGGGAGGATGATGAGGGAGGGGGGAAGAGACACAGGGGAGGATGATGAGGGAGGGGGGAAACAGACACAGGGGATCATGATGAGGGAGGGGGTAAAAAGATACAGGGGAGGATGATGAGGGAGGTGGGAGGATGATGAGGGAGGGGGGATGAGACACAGGGGAGGGTGATGAGGAAGGGGGCAAAAAGACACAGGGGAGGATGATGAGGGAGGGGGGAAGAGACAAAGGGGAAGATGATGAGGGAGGGGGGAAAGAGACACATGGGAGGATGATGAGGGAAGGGGGAAAGAGACACAGGGGAGGATGATGAGGGAGGGGGGAAACAGACACAGGTGAGGATGATGAGGGTGGGGGTAAAGAGATACAGGGGAGGATGATGAGGGAGGTGGGAGGATGATGAGGGAGGGGGGATGAGACACAGGGGAGGGTGATGAGGAAGGGGGGAAAGAGACACAGGGTAGGATGATGAGGGAGGGGGGGAAGAGACACAGGGGAGGATGATGAGGAAGGGGGTAAAGAGATACAGGGGAGGATGATGAGGATGATATAACTTCTGCAAATGCACAGTGCCACTCATATCTGTTGTCACAGTAGCTTGCACACATAGTACCAATCTGTCAAAACCTGTAATGATGAATAAGGTCTAGAGTAGCCTGGTTCTCTTACCCTCTACAGGTTGAGACATAATGTTTGGGTGACTCCAGACCAACACATGAGTACAAGCAGCACACAAACTCAAAGCCGCCATCCTCCTCCTGGTCCAGCATCATCAGCCACATCAATTACTGCTGTCCTCCTTGCCCCCTCTCAACCATCCCCCACTCCGTCTCTCGCCTTGAGCAGTTCCTGCTCCTCTGCCCATAGTCAGGTGCCTGTAAAGGACATGTTTGAGCGTAAAAAGCTAATGTCACAAAGTGCCCCAAATTTGAAGTGATACGACCAACCAAGCATCTTTTTCCATCTCCCGGTCCCAAAAATCCAGGCCTTATACACGTGCCCTGATAGGTGACGTAACAAGTATTAAACTGATAAGAGTAGTACTTACAAACACGCCACTCCTATCTGGTGGCACCTTTGATTGCACGTGCCGTGCCCCAAAATTGAAGTGATACGACCAACAAAGCATATTTTTCCATCTCCTGGTTCTAAAAATCCAGGCCTTATAGTCGCCCCCGGATATGTGCTGTAATAGGTATTAAACTGATAAGAGTAGTACTACTTAACACACCTTATAATAATGCAGAGAGAGGCAACGCAGTGAGAGGAGTCTAAAGAAGAGGAGTCAGAGGAGGAAGGTGGCTTTGAGGAGGTGGAAGACCAAACACAGCAGGCGTCTCAGGCGGCTTGTTGTCACCTTTCGGGGACCCTTGGTGGCTGGGTGGAGGAAGAGACCTTCACTGACATCAGTGAGGACAAGGAACGGGACATGGCTAGCTTGGTATCCAACCTTGTGCAAATGTGGAGTTTGCGGTTGTGCAAATGGACTGTTTGCGGTTGTTTGCGGTGCGTTAAACGGGGCGTTTGGTCTGTCACTGTGAAGCGGGCCTAACCCTTACACTACCTGATTGAAACAACACCATACCTGATGTTTTAAAGCACGTTATTCCAAACAATTTAGGAATAATAGGTAATTTATGCCCTTTATGGCTTAAAACCAGACTCTGCATCAACTATGTAATTTTCCGTGGGAGTTTTGCCATGGATCCCCCTCCGGCATGCCACAGTGCAGGTGTTAGTCCCGTTGAAACAACTTTCCCATCACTATTGTGGCCAGAAAGAGTCCCTGTGGGTTTTAAAATCCGCCTGCCCATTGAAGTCTATGGCGGTTCGCCGATGTTCGCTGGTTCGTGAACATTTGCGGCGGTTCGCGTTCGCGGTCCGCGAACCGAAAATGTTATGTTCACGACATCACTAGTTATTAAGTGTTGGGGGATGGGGTGTGGGGGATGGGGTGTGCGGGATAGGATGGGGTGGTGGTGTGTGTCCTAACTCTATATATGTCTCTATGTGTATTCTTTAATTCATGTGTTTGGAATAGAAGAAAAAACAAAGAAAAATGCAATCTACCTCTCTCACCTAACTCCTACTCTCTCTCTCAATTACAACCCACCTGCTCCTGGACCTGCATGCTACTTCCAATGAAATTTACAACACAGCCAACGCATGGGCGTGTGTCAATCAAATTTCTAAGCTCTCACTGTCAATCATATTGTCTAGCCCGCACGTGATTGGCTGAGAGGCTTGTGTCGCACTGCGTTATTCTGCAATTGGATGGTTGCGGCCGATCTCAGCTAGTCCTTCCCCTTTCCGGCTTGCGAACGCAGCTTAGTTTTACGGGCTTGAGTCTCAAGCCCATAACACATGCCCAGCTCGAATTCAATAGCTCTTTAACTCGGCCAAATTTCAAGGCCCCAGATGTTGCGGGTCTCACGATGCACTTAGAGGCTTGGAATTTCATAGGGCTGCAAGGGACTTCAAAATATTGCCAATGATTAAATATGTAAATAAAAAATATATTTTTATTGTCATATGTTGGAATAGTCATGCATACGCAAAATACATAAAAATGTCTGCCATGTTAACCCTTTCTCACTCACAGAGGCTATAATGTGTCCTCTAAACATACAAACATTATCTGATATACATTTCACTCATCACATCTACATTTGGGAACACAAATAGCGGCCATATTTCACTGCCACATCACATATATCAAGCACCCAGGGAACATTTGACTATTTCTTGTTCAGTTCTGTGGCCCTATGGACTGCATCACATGTAGCTAGGTCTCTGCCTGTGCTATTCTACAAAGTCTGCATGCCAAAGATACTGAAGTGGGTTGCCAGTTCCTTCTCCAGTGGACTGGGATTTGTCTGACCTCTCTGCTATCACCTGCCCACCAACAGTGGCCCTACATTGTATAGCTCACAGCTTCATTCAGGTACTCAAGCCCCTTAACCACTACCACTTAGCGATCCACAAGGGGACCAGGGGAACATATACCACACTATTTATTATTATCTTTTATTTGTATCGCGCCAACATATTCCGTAGCGCTTTACAGGGGAGAAGAACAATAATGTCAACAAGCTAAAAATGGAGGGCCCTGTTTTGAGCTGCAAGACTTGTAAGAAATGCTTTTTTACCAAAAGCACCCCACAAGATTAGACACTCGCCACTTACAATCTAAAGGTAATGGAAGAGGCAGAGACCTGGGAAGAGTAATCTACTATAACCCATTACGAAGGGCTACAAAAACACATGGTGGCTGTGCAAAGCACGGGGATCAACAGCCAACTCACCTCCATCAAGGACTACGCTCATCCTGGAAAGTCCCATGCCATTGCTGGTAACAAACCGTGTCCACCTGGCCTGGTAGGCCCACCACTGCCGCTGGGTGAATCCAGTCCCTCAGGGTCTGCTCCCATGCATTGTATGTTATATTTGCAGGAGGCCCACCACCTGTTGCATTTGCTGCTTTTGCCTCATCTGCCTTCACCCTGCTGTCCTCATATCTGTGTTTAACAGACTTAACGCCCCTTTTAGCGACCCCTTATGATGCAACAGCTGTAGTACCTTGAACCCCGGCATCATGATTCTGGCTAGCATTCACCTCTCTCCCATCATGTATGATCCTATAGCGGTCACGGACTTCCTTGAGGAGGACGTCCATCTCCTCTGTGGTATAATTGGGGTCCCCATACTTTGCCACAGCCTCTTGCCCTACCAACTGTGCCTGGGACTCCTAGCCTCCCTCTCCTCTCCCTGGGGCCGCTCCCTCATCCCCACTAACCCCCCCCCCCCGGATCAGGCCCCTGGCCCTCTGCCACTCCACTTTGTGTGCCTACATCTGGGAGCACACACCCCCCCTGCAGCACTCCTCCACCTGACCTCCCTGGCCTGGTTCTCCCTCTTTCCATACCTCTAACTCTTCTTTCTCTCCCCACTCTCCTCACTCTCCTCCTCTCCTCACTTTTCCATCTTCTAACTCTCCCCTCACTTTCCTGCAGTCTTTGGTCTGTTTACAAACACACTCCTGACTATTCCATGATTAACAATACATGCCCACACCGAGCGGTGTAGACTTCGTGAGCACAAATATTTATGTTTTTTCCTGAACTTCAGGAATGTAGCAGGAGATTTTAATCCCCAACTGTCATTTTTAGCTGAATCCAGCAGTCTGTACAGATGAATTTTTGAAAGTTTAACTCTCTTTATGCTTATCTTTCTGCATGCAACAGCTGTTGTGGCCTTGTCTGGTGGCTTGTCAGATCTGCATGTAAACAGAGATTTCATTTATAAATCTCTTGGTGAAAAAAGAACATATTTCAAAATTTCTAAAAGTAGAGAGGGAGAGGTCAGAGGGCCTTGTCAGATAACTAGATAAACCGAAGATTGATACCACACCGCGACCCAGGCCCAGAAGCAGACTGCTTGCATTAGGAAATGCAAGCATTGCTCTTCAGGAATCTAAACACACCTCTCACACAGAACTTCTATCAGTTTATCATGTATGCCCCCAGGGTTGAACAGAGGCATATGTTTAATGAAAATTTTTCTATTGTGCAGTAACGCTTTATAATTCTAAAATGCAGATTAAAAAAGTAACGTTGAGAAACATAAACAATAATTAAAAAAAAGAAAATAATAATGTAGTATTTTAATCACACTTTTGGTATCAGGGACTTTGAAAATTTAAGGAACTAAAGGCAAATTTTTAACACTTTTGCTTTTTATCACTTTACCCATGATTCCTATATGCATTTATATTTATGCATCAAAACTATGTTTTGTTTTTGTTTACAGCATATGGTAAAGTGAATCTGATTTTTACTAAAAAAATAAATTATTTTTTAATTGTGTGCTTTGAATCCCACACCTAATGGCCAGAAAGTTAAATCTTGGACTCATCAGATCAGTGAACCTTTTTCCACATTTGCTGGGTCTTCCAATTGCCTTTTGGCAATATGATTTGATATAATTTGTTTTGCAATAGCTTTCTTCTCACCACTATTCTGTGAAGCCAGCCTTTGTGGAGCATCTGGTTATAGCTGTCCCATGGATGGTTTCTACCATCTCAACTGGGGATCTCTCAAGGTCCTTCAGAGTTATCACTGACTTGCTTGTTGCTTCTCAGACTAAATTCCTCCTTTCTTGGTCACTGAGATTTGGAAGATGACCCTTTCTAGAGTCATAATTAATCATTTTAAAGTTTTCAATTTTTTATAACAAATGTAATGGTGTTCCTGGGGAAGTTCAATATTTGTGTTTTTCTAATATTTATTTTTATTCTGGAAATTGGTCTTTGTGATGCCGTTCTTTAACAAACTCTTGGTCCTTACAGATAAGGGTGTATTTATTGTAATCTAAAATCGTAAGACAATTTGGCCCCTATTCAATTAAGAAACTGTTGGTTACTGGAGCCCGTAATGGAGCCCGTAAAATAATTTGCTATTCAATTGGTGTCTTTTAGCGAGCCGCAAACGATCTATGGGTTACAGGCTGAAAATCCCTGCAGTTGCCAAAATTGTAACTTCCAACCCATCAAAGCCTTTGATCTTTCAAGCCTGCAAAGGTTCCAAATTACAAATCGCTATTCAGTTGCTACAATTCCTAAAGCCCACAAATGTTTTCACACCCGTAAATGGCAAATGTAGAAGAAAATCCTACGAGTACCATATAGGACTTGCAAGGGGGTTAAACACCTGCTTGTAGCACTGTAAATGCAAATAAAAAATCAATACTACAGTTTAAAAGACAGGAAAAGCGATGAAAGACGTTATAAATTGTACAAGTCTCAATTGTACAAGTCTCAAACTCGCAAATCGTACAAGTCTCAATTGTACAAGTCTCAAACTGCATCAAAACTATGTTTTGTTTTTGTTTACAGCATATGGTAAAGTGAATCTGATTTTTACTAAAAAAATAAATAATTTTTTAATTGTGTGCTTTGAATCCCACACCTAATGGCCAGAAAGTTAAATCTTGGACTCATCAGATCAGTGAACCTTTTTCCACATTTGCTGGGTCTTGTACAAGTCTCACAAGACCCAGCAAATGTACAAGTCTCAATTGTACAAGTCTCAAACTCGCAAATCTGCATTCAAAACTTTGATTCTCTGGAATCAATGAGTTAATACATATCAGGCCATGCACATGCACTTAAACAGTTTCGCCATTCATTTTTATTATTTTGTATATTGCCAGATTGCGACTCTGATCGCCTATCGGACCTCTAAAAGCTAATTGATTGATGTTTTAACCTCCACATTTTACTGACATCCTGATGACGGTCTTATCTACTATTGGCTGTTTCTAAATCAGTAGTTACGGCCTTGCTTAATTGATCATGATCACGCTCTGAAATGCTACTTACAATTGCATGGTTTACGGTTTCAACTTTCGGCCTGTAAATTGCGGGCTTGTTCAATTGAATCACTTTGTAATTGTAGCAAATATCAAGCCCGCAAACATACACAGTCTTATTAAATTGCGACTCGTGACAATTGAATAGGGCTTTATATAAGCATACAGCATAATTTTTTTACAGAAGTTTTTAGTTAGTGAAGACCTTGCTTTTGGATATAAGTTCACTAACTAAAAACTTCTGTAAAAAATATGCTATGTGCTTATATAGAGCCCTTTTCAATTGGCCGAATCACAATTTAATAATGCTGACAACCTGTATAATGCAATCTGTGGGCTTGCAATTGAATAAGGCCCTTTATTTGTAAATAGGTGGACTCCATTCAGCTACGTATGTGCATTCTGAAGGCAATAGGCTGCACCTGAGCTTTTTTAGAGGTTTCACTGCAAAGGTGAGAATATTTCAAAATTGTAGGTATTTACCAGGTATAATTTGCACTGGCTAGTATTCTGCAATGCTCTTGAGTGATATTGGAAAAAATATATTTAGTTGGCATGTGATTTAGGAGTTTGTTGGTGCAAGAAACAGATAGGACATAAGAAAAGAAAATGCACCAATATATGTGGAATGCACAATCTCCCCCCCCCCCTTCTTTCTTTTATCTATTTAGACACAACAGTGTTTTGAGACAAGCTGCACTCAAAACACTGTTGTGTCTAAATAGATAAAATAAAGAAGGGGGGGGGGGGGAGATTGCGCATTCCACATTTATACCAAATAGAGATTCAACTCTCACCTTCACAGACCTCATATATATGAGGTATAAAACTTGCTTCCCAACACACTCGTTTCCCCTCATTATGGTGTTGAAGTTCGATATATGATTCCAGAAGTGTGGTATATACATATGGGTGGAGTGTCTTATTGTTGATAACCAATAGTGTGTAACTACTGTATGCTGCTGTGATTTCTACAAATATATTCTCTAAAGATTGTGGAATATCTGTTTGTATATACGCAGGACAGTGGTAGAATTCAATTACATATATTTTAATTCCAGGAGGATGTCATGGCTCAATCGGCACCCATCTCAGTATTAAAAAAGTTAAAAAGACTTTTGAGTGAATACTTATGCAATGCCCCAAATATACACAGCTTACTGTACATTAGCTTTGTTTATATGTACAGCTTTTTTGACTACAAATGTAGAGCCTAGGAGTGTGTGCATATAAAGTAATGTTATTCTTTATTTATAAAGCACCGGGATTCCAACATGAGAACGACCCCAAACACAGCTCAAGAATGACCACTGCCTTGCTAAAGAAGCTGAAGGTAAAGGTGATGGACTGGCCAAGCATGTCTCCAGACCTAAACCATACTGAGCATCTGTGGGGCATCATCAAACACAGGGTGGGGGAGTGCAAGGTTTCTAACATCCACCAGCTCTGTGATGTTATCATGGAGGAGTGGAAGAGGACCCCAGTTCAACATGTGAAGCTCTGGTGAACTCCATGTCCATGAGGGTTAAGGAAGTGCTGGAAAATAATGGTGGCCACACAAAAAAATGACACTTTGGGCCCAATTTGGACATTTCCACTTAGGGGTGTACTCACTTTTGTTGCCAACAGTTTAGACATTAATGGCTGTGTGTTGAGTTATTTTGAGGGGACAGCAAATTTACACTGTTATACAGGCTATACACTTACTACTTTACATTGTAGCAGAGTGTCATTTGTTCAGTGTTGTCACATGAAAAGATATAATAAAATATTTACAAAAATGTGAGGGGTGTACTCACTTTGGTGAGATACTCCATGTTAAGGCTATTACATATCAAGCCCACTGTCTGTAAATAAAAATGTATCAGTGGTGGAAACGCATCAATTTTCCTGCCTCTTGAAATATGAAAAAATGTTGATTATAATAATTAGCAACATTACATTTCATAGATGGTTCAGTTGTCCTAAAGCTATTCAGATTTGTATCTGCTCTTGGGGGCTTGCCTCTGTCAGCCAGTGAGATTTACACACTAAACATGCTCTCTTATTTCATTTTAGTTTTAATTAGCTTTAAACGGGTATTGCTTAATGTTTTTTTTTATTTTTTTTTTCTTTTATTCAAAACACAACTTTTACAATATATAGAATGTGCTTGTTTAATTGCAAGAACAAAAAACAATAGTGTTCAATGTCTAAGTTTTGCACTTAGTTGCAAAACTTTCTTTCATGCATTTAAAAAATTATTTTAAACATTACAAAATATTTTTTTTGCATGATAAATATATTAAACTAGAGACTTGCCCGTCAAAAATGACGGCAATAAAAATTGAAGCCTGGCAATGGTGTTTGTCACACATTGCGAGCCTCTCCCCCTCTACTTTACTGGCCTCGCGATGAGCCTCACAATGAGCGCCTTTGTCACTCATTGCGAGCCTCTCCCACCCTCTACTTCATCTCCCTCCCCTGTTTCTCTTCCTCCCCTCCATCCCCCTTGTCTCTTTCCCCGCTCTCCCTCGCTTGTTTCTTCTTTCCTCTCCCTCTCCCTCCGCTGTCTCTCTTCCCCCTCCTCTTTGTCTCTTTCCTGGCTCTCCCTCCCTTTTTTCTCCTTCCCCTCTCTCCCACCTCTGTGTCTCTTCCCCCTCTCCCTCCCCTGTGTCTCTTTACCCCCATCTCCCTCCCCTGTGTCTCTCCCCCCCTCCTCCCTCCCGTGTCTCTTCTCCCCTCATCTCTTCCCCCTCCCCCTCATCTCTTCCCCCCTCTGCTGTGTCTCCTCCCCTGTGTCTATTTCTCCCCTGCTCTTCCTCCCCTGTTTCTCTTCCTCCACTCCCTCCCCTGTGTCTCTCTTCACCCCTCCCTGTGTCTCTCTTCCCCCCTCTCCCCTGGGTCTATCTTCCCCCTCCTCTCTCTCCCCTGTGTCTCTCTTCCCCCCTCTTCTCCCTCCCATGTGTCTCTCTTCCGCTCCCTCCCCTGTGCCGCTCTTCCCCCTCCCCTGTGTCTCTCTTCCCCGTCCTCTCCATTCCATGTGTCTGTCTTCCCCTCCCCTGTATTTCTCTTCCCCTCTCCCTTGTGTCTCTCTTCCCTCCTCTTCTGCCGTCTCATTTCCCCCCCTCCTCTCCCTCGTATCTCTTTTCCCCCTTCCTCTCCCTCCCGTGTCTCTCCCCCACTACTCTCCTCACGTGTCTCTCCCCCACTCCTCTCCCTCCCGTGTCTCTCCGTTTTCGACTGTGCGAGCATGCATTTGTGGCCGGGTACCCGTGCGCATGTCCTGCTCGGTCATGCATGCGTGTCCCACTTGTGAGCGCGCCACCGAGCAGAGAGCAGGGAGGGCCGCAGGGCTGATGTGGGGCTGATGTGAAACTGATGTGGTGCGATGAGCATCAGTGGGGCAGGGGGAGCCATGTAGGGGGAGTTGTGAAACTGCGAGTTGTCGTCAGTTGCGACCCTCACTTTGCGAGAGCCGCAAAGCGTGACGACAACTCACAGTTTGACAACTATTATATGTGATTGGTTTAAGGAAAATGCCCATAAAGTATTAAAGAAACATGTACAAAATGTGTTTGATCTGCCTTTATCTTACCAGTGAATTGAGGGAATGAAAACAAGGGGGCCTGCTAATTGAAATTATTATCTGATCTAAACCCAACTGAAAGGGAATAATAGGCTGCCGTTCTGACCTCTGTTTCCCATATCATGTCAGGACAAAGGACTCCTGCATTTTTTCCACACTATACAGCACCAAATATTACCACTGGAATATTTAAAATATGATCTTTAACATGCATCAATGGCAATTTTAGTACTATAGAAGCGCTTTAAGAATTTACATTACATGCTCCACTTTGATACTTTTATATGTATTCTAATTACATTGTTATTTTTTTGCTATATTTACTAGTTCTATTTATTAAAATACTGAAAATTAATTTATAGAAATGGGATACTGTATATACTCGAGTATAAGCTGACCCGAGTATAAGCCGAGGCACCTATTTTACCACAAAATACTGGGAAAAATGAGTGACTCAAGTATAAGCCGAGGGTGGGAAATGTGCTGCCCCCTGTGTCCCTCTGTGTCCCCCTCTTGTGTGCCCTTTTCTTGTGTCCCCCCTCTCTCTCCCATGTCTCTTCTCCCCTCTCCCTCCCCAGTGTCTCTTCACCCCTCTCCCTTCCCTGTGTCTCTTTCCCCCTCTCCCTTCCCTGTGTCTCTTTCCCCCTATCCCTTCCCTGTGTCTCTTCCCCCCCTCCCTTATCACCGTGACATGCGCGCCACGTCATTAGCATATACCGGGTGCCGGCACCCGGTATATGCTAATGAAGTGGCGTCACATGCGCGCCACGTCATTAGCATTGGCCGGAAGGAGCGGAGGCTCCTAGATGTGTAATGTTGTGATGTGCAAGTTCGGAGTGTAAAGTAGCGTATTTGTCTATGTCGTTTGTCAGTTCGGTATTTGGCGTCTTTTGTAGTAGTGTATTTTGTACCTTGTAAGTTCCTGTGTGAAAGTGGTACACACTTGGCGGTGTGTTGGTGGTCCAGGGTCGTGTAGCCTAATTTTCATTTTTTTTTTTGTCTGCATTTTTTTCTCGCTTAGCCGATTTTCGAATGGCGAAACTCTTTACAATCAACTTAAATTTGCGTTTCACCTCACTTCCAGACATCCTGGCTGTTCCCCAGTGTTGTGTGAGATGTTTTTGATGTTTTTTGTTTTATTTTTTGGTGTTTTTCGTGTATTTTGATTTTTGTGGTTTGGCCATTAACTTCGTATTTTTCCTACCTCGTAAATTTTTTTTTGTAAGTCCTGCGTCTCGTAATGTTTTTTTCGTCATCTGCTTTCAGCCTAACAGCCTTATTGAATTGTGAATGGGGCAATTGATTATGGCTCTATTTAAGCACATAGGATATTTTTTTTCCATTAGTGAACTTGTATGCAAAAGCAAGGTCTTCATTAAGTAAAAACTTCTTTGTAAAAAAGATGCTATATGCTTATATAGAGCTAGCTATGCGAGGCTCACAAGCAATGATCGCCTTTGTCGCTCATCGCCCAAGTGCTGTGCGTGTTAGTGCCTTAATGGCTCGCCTCGCAGGCGATGAGCATATTCGCTCGCAGGCGATGAGCGCCTTTGGCGCTCGTCGCCCAAGTGCTGTGCATGTTAGTGCCTTAATGGCTCGCTTCACTACGTTAGGCTCCCAGGTAATGAGCGCCTACAGTTTTAGGGCCTTAACGGCTCTAAGTGCTGCGAGTTAACGGCTCTCTTCGCTATGCGAGGCTCGAAGGCGATGAGCGCCTTTGACGCTCATCGCCTAAGTGCTCAGAGCTAACGGCTCGCCTCGTGACGACGTCTCTTAGTTCGACAATTATAATATGTGATAACACAGATGTCTAGCTCACCCATCAGCTGTACCCAGAACAATATCAGCAAATGCGAACAACCACCCTTAAAAGCACCCTTCTGGTCAAACATCTGAAAAACTACAATGTTTTGGAATAAAAAATAATAATGACAGCAAAACACAGTCTTTACATTCTGTAACTCTTGTATGTAATCATGTTTTACTTTGTGGCTCCATTTTACTTTTTCCCTACTGTTTTCTGTTTCTTTCACAGGTGGATGTGTCATAAACTAATGAGAACACTTTTAGTTCTGCCAGGTACACTGGCATATTTCCACTGCCCCAGTTTGCAGGAAGTTGATCTGCTGACTCCAAAAATGCTATGTTTAATAATTGCATTTAAAAGATAATAAATTAGAACCTGTATTATTTTTTACATTGTAAAAACGTTGCACATGTTTAAATGTAGTTCTTCAAAATGGTACATTTTAAAAATATTGCCACAGAGATCCTTTAATTTCCCATTCCCATCTTATATCTAGCGGCATGCGAGCAGCACAAGCACACCACTCTGCACACATTCAAACCTCTGTGCACTTCCACTGCTATTTTATTTTAGGTAATTTATGTAGTTACAAAGTAAGAATCTTCTAATGGATTGCTAATGGATTGGTTATGAACCTGTATGCTTTAGAAATAGGGCTAGGAATCCACTTCCTATAGTTTGATAACATTTCCTGGACAAATGGACGAATTTGATACAACTCTCTAAATAGGTCCTTTGTGTTATGCCTCAAGGGGAACAATTCATCAAGTAGGTGAATTAAAAAGACAAAAAAAAGAAAACCCCTTTTAATTTGAGCGCCCAGATTGAAAGATAATATAGCTAAAAAAAAATGTTTTTTTATTTTGAATGCGAATTAAAATACACTACTGGTAAACCTACCCAAAAATTAGGAGTAACTTAAACTGTGCAGATATTATATCTGCACATATAGATAGTTAAATGTTTTTTTATTACTTGGAGATGCCAATGATTTTGTGATTCTCATAATAGGTCTTTGAGATAAAGTGCTTATACAGGCTTACAGATAGTCCTAAATAGTAATACCAATATGAGATGTATGTCTCTATCTATAACCGCTTAGTGAAACAAAGTTGTCACAGACCTCTTTCCAGGGCCCGGTTCTTAGCCCATTAAAGGACAGACAGTTTGGCTCCAGCCACTGGATTATGTACGTAAACACCTCCATTGTATTTGTAATCCGTTTTGTCCCCTTGTTTGCCAGATAAAGTTAATGATCTGATATGTGTTAGAGACAACAGGATGTGTATTGGAGGTTAAGCCTATTGCGCTCATGAAGCTACTGCTAGACCCCATGTGGTGTCATCTCCTGTAATTATCTGACACACCCTCACATTGTTACATTATGTACACCCACTATGTATCTGCTATAAATATTGCTGACTTATCTTAAATAAATCAGCTAACTTTTGAGGCATATAGAAATCGTATGTCTTTTTTTTTGCTCCCGTTCTCCTGGATGGCTGCAGGGAGGTGCTGAGAGACTCTGTAGGATACTGCTGGGGTAGGTTTGACTGTAACAAGTCTTATCAAGCCCTCTAAGAAGAAGCAGATCTGGAGTCTCTTGGTAGCTTGGAAGTGCCGATTTCTGATGCAAAGACCCTGACTGATACAGAAGCCAGATATCAGGGTGCTGGTGCCAAGATTTCCAAGAACCCCACAGTCTTTGTGGGTAGTTAACCTCATTTTGTCACACAAGTTCTATCACTGGATGACATCCCTCAGGACAGTATGGCCAACTATTCCTAGGAACCACCTCCCCTCAGCTACACTCAAGTAAATTGATCCCCAACATCATGTAGATGCCAAACAGCCTCATTAAATTGTGGATACGTTTAAAAACGTAGCTCGCATTGTAGAAAGTAAGGCCTATGGCTATTAAATTAGCCTCGTAATACAGGCCATTACCGATCTGCGGGTTAGCTGCGAAAAAGCCTACAGGTTGAGCAATGTTGAACTTCGTGGACGCAAATCCTTTGATCTGCCAAGCCTGCAACCACTACAACTCCAATCATGTTATTACATTGCAACAAAGTCACTTGCGAGCAAGCCCGTAACACACTAATGGAGCCCAAAGCCCCACAAGTGGTGGGACTCGCACTTGTACTATGAATAAAAACACATTACTGTACAATTATTAAAAGTGAAAGTGATGTTAGGTATTAGAATTAATAGCACAATATTCTCAAGCTCCCAAATCGGCCCTGAAAAATACTTTATTTCATGTTTATATTCCGTGTTTTATCGATCCCCACAATCAATGTGTTAATACATATACTGTAACTTGCATGTAATAGAATATTATATTTATGGCTTTATCAATATTGCCTTACATCTGGAATGCAGGTCCGATCTTAACTCATAATTGAAATTTTGTTGGACTTTGGAATCCCACCTCCATTTTCCAGTGACGTAATTCTAACGATCTCTTTTGCCATTGGCTCATCTAAAACCCATAACTACGGGTTTAACTAATTGATTACATTCCCGGCCCTGCATCCAATGTCAAAAGATTTACAATTTTGCCTCTTTTTTGACTTGCCTGTCAAAAAATTACGGCAATGAAATGTGTACGCTGTGAATGCTATTTGCCAGCCTATGTCGTTATTTTTCCATGTCTAATTTGTTATATACTAATAAGTACAAAAATTATAGTAAATGTGTTTATTTTTTTTAACATGCAACTTGTAGTTCAAGAACTGGGAAACCATCCTTTTTTAACATTATTAACATTTTTAATTGTCAGCTATGCAGGACTAATATAACAATTGGTCAACTTTGTATGAATGAGTATTATAAACCATTACATAATGCTCTGTAACATGCACGTTGTATTTCAAGTACTGTTAAACCACATAGGTATTGAATCCAGAGGAAGGCAAACAGAACTTCCCCCCCCCCCTCCCCCAGTGAAACTTATCCAATTGTGTCAAAAGGGGGGGAAATTAATTCCTTCCTGACTCCAATAACTGGCGATCGGATTACTCCCTGGATCATTACTCTCTATTTAATTATACATTTCAATTGTACAACAAATGATCATCCTCCTACTAACACGAACCCTTAATTACATACAATGAAACAACTTTCCACACCTTGTAGAAATACAATTTTAACAATACAAACAGTAATTTAATGTACTAACATTTAAACTGGAATTGTCAGAAAATGCAATGTAACTGTTTTTGTGGGGCCAAGACATGTTACTTTGTCTTTGCTTTTTTTGTATTTTTTTTCTCTTGTTTTTTGTATTCTTGTAGTAGATTGAAAATGGCACAAAGTGACCCCTATGTGAAATAGAGGTCCTTTAAAAAGAGTCCGCCAGACATTTAAGTTTGTCTTCGAAATAAAACCTTGGTTCTCTATGTTTGTTTTTTGTGAATTTGTCATTGAGATCAAAGCTCTGTTCCTTTTTTTTGTACATTTGTTGTATGTTATCCTTTTTTCTAATTTACGTTAGAGCACCTCATAGTAGACAATATTTTTTGTACAAATTCTCCTATCATCTAATAAATCACTCTGACGTTTTTTTCCAATATAAACTGTATATTTCCTCTGGATTCTTGCATCTTGAAAATGCAACATACAGTTGGCCATGGGCAAATACTGGTTCTTCTAAAAAGGTACCAACGGATTTAAAAGTTTGTCCTTGTGATTTATTAATCGGCAAAGCAAATGCCTTGTGTAACGGATCTACTGGCACCCCGACCGGGCACCTCCATTGATGGACGCGTCCTAGTTTGCGTCGAGGACTACAAGCACTGCACCGGACACCACAACCACCACAGACTCCACAACCGCCGTAGCTTAACTGGAGCCGCGCCGTCTTCCTTCCACCCTGTATGAATCTCCAGCATTCAGGATCGTGTGGGAAGACCTCTCCGTCAACGAGAGTACATCAGGAACAAGGGTTCAGTAGTTACAGCTCAAGGGAGTATGCAAAAGCATAGCAATCCCCAGTATGATATAGCAATCCCCTCCAAGAACGAGACAAGGCTACGTTTTGAACGGTCAAGTAGGACTGACTTTATTTTGTTGTGCAGAAATATTTATACACATCTCTTCCCACAGGCAATACACATGCCCATATTTGGCCACACAATACACATAAAGAGAACAATAGGTGTGGTCACACCTCCCCGAGGCTACCTGGCAACTTTGATACATTCAGACATTGATTCAATTACACTTCTTTGTTCTTATGTCTGATGATGAAAACACTTTATACAATAGACTTCCTTATCTTAGGAGGAGTCTCTGTAACAGGATTATCTCCCATGCCAAGGTCTGCACTAGTCTGGGCCAATATTCTGCAGAGCATAAACCAACATACATACAGTATAATAGTAGGATCATATTTTAACCATAACAATCATAAAACAGGGTAAAACAGTGATGGGTTCCGTTACACCTTGATTATGGGAAATTGGCTCCTTTGAAGTACAAAAGGGAGGCTACTTTCACTTGGTGCCAAATCTATTCTTGGTATGAAAACTCTTTCTCCATTATGGCACCATTCAGAATTTCAGCATTGATTGTTTTTTTTATTTCTTGAACAATTAATCTGGTCCCATTGCATAGTCCTTTTTGGGGGTTAATATTTCGCAGTAACATGACAATTGCACCTTGTTTGAGCTGCAAAATATGTGGTGGCATTCTAGATGGAGTTAATGAATGAATACACTCAGTTGAAAAGTTTGTCCGACTTTCTTTGTCATCACCAAGTACACAATCAGCACTGTGATAATTTCTTTGTGGTGCATCTATTTAATTTTAATATTTCCTTATTCAAAAGTAATGCATCTTTATTTTTTTATGTTAATATTACTTTGTTTGCAAGCTCTGCGTAATCCTCATTAGTTATTGTATTTTTGAATATAGCCGATATGATGTCCTGTTCAAATCCACGGTATCATCAGTTAAATTATTAATTTGCTCTGTTTTTCCTTCTCCAATTTTAATGGGCCAATCATTGGATTAATTTTGTCCTTCTGATCTCATATTTTGTTGTAATTGAAGATGGGTAAATAGTTTCCATAGTGGACTTGACTTCATACATGTTTCAATAATGTCTGTTTTATTTCCATGTACAACGACAGGTAATGTTTACCTAAAATCTCCACCTGACAGCATGACCTTTCCACCAAATGGCAAAACATTATCTATGACTTCACGCAACAAACGCTCAATACATTGTAGAGCATGGCATGACATCATTGTAGCCTCATCTATTATAATTAATTAACTTTTTTTCTTTTTCTTGTAATGATGTCATTCGAATATCCAACAATGATGTTTCCAGAATGGGAACTGGCACTTAAAATCCACTATGCACAGTTATTCCACCTTCTAACAAAAGTGCGGCAATTCCAGTTGTTGCAAATGGCAGTGCTATTTGACCTTGTGCTCAGTTGAAACTCATCAATGAATTATATAGAACCACTGATTACTGATCCACCAGGTCCATATAGAAAGAAATAACACTCTTTGAGCTTGTCATCATCTAGTGCATTTTTTATGGCGTTAAATGCTTGCAACTGTAATGTATTTAACGTTGCAATTTTTTCTTGTGTTGTTTTTGAAGCTCGGTGTCATAGTCTTCAAAGTTTATTTACTCTATGAGTCCCGGATCTGGCATATTAAAACTTTAAATCAAGGTCTGATAGGAATGCTAAGCTCCCAAGGTATTTACTACCCATTGATAACTAATATCTATACAATGTGGGAGAAAAATATATATAAAACTAAAGTCTTTATTAATAAGGGGTAACAACGGCGATATCTTTAAAAACAAATGGTATAAAAAATCCCGGATTGGAAAAAAGGAAATATAAAATAGGCTGGTGGATGTGTGAACATATAACCACTTGATGATATTTTGAACTCTTATTAGAGGGGTTCATAAGATCACACCTAACAGTACTAGAGAGGGAAAATGGATGGCTTATCCAATTTAATTAATCCTGTCTTTGTAATTGTAAAAGATCTATAATACATGTAGTGTTTCTGGATATTTAAGATAACAGTGACCCTAATCCTCTAGGGTTCACAATATAAATAGCCTGGGGTAATCTGACTATTAAATCTATATATATAACTCTTAATGGTTTACCAGGATCTAGTTATGCCATATTTAACTGTTTTTAAGTCAAGGCACAAGTTATACAAGGTGCACAGTAAGATCATAGGAGTTCCTCAGTCCTCTATCTTAGTAGGACAATTATATACATGTGATGTCCACAAAGGGCTACTCCTCTGGAAAAGATTTAGCTTCTGTTTTGCCCATACTCTATTACAGAGGTTAGTATAATATGGGACAGCCAGTGAGTGAGGAGTAAATGAAAGCCAGCAGGCTAGTTATTGCTTTAAGCACATGTAGTGTTTCTGGATGATAAAGATATAAGGGACCCTAATCCTCTAGGGTTCATGATATAAATAGCCTGGAGTAATCTGACCTTTATATGTATATATATCTCTCTTAATGGTTTACCAGGATCTAGTTATGCCATATTTATCTGCTTTTTAGTCAGGGCACAAATTCTACAAGGTGCACAATAAAGTCATAGGAGTTCCTCAGTCTTCTATATTAGTAGGACTATTATATACATATGATGTCCCCGCAAGTAGCCCTTTGTGGACATCACATGTATATAATTGTCCTACTAAGATAGAGGACTGAGGAACTCCTATGATCTTACTATGCACCTTGTAGAACTTGTGCCTTGACTTTAAAACAGTTAAATATGGCATAACTAGATCCTGGTAAACCATTAAGAGTTATATACATTTAATAGTCAGATTACCCCAGGCTATTTATATTGTGAACCCTAGAGGATTAGGGTCACTGTTATCTTAAATATCCAGAAACACTACATGTATTATAGATCTTTTACAATTACAAAGACAGGATTAATTAAATTGGATAAGCCATCCATTTTCCCTCTCTAGTACTGTTAGGTGTGATCTTATGAACCCCTCTAATAAGAGTTCAAAATATCATCAAGTGGTTATATGTTCACACATCCACCAGCCTATTTTATATTTCCTTTTTTCCAATCCGGGATTTTTTATACCATTTGTTTTTAAAGATATCGCCGTTGTTACCCCTTATTAATAAAGACTTTAGTTTTATATATATTTTTCTCCCACATTGTATAGATAATAGATTAAAACTTTAAACAATTTCATCCATGAGAAAGAAGACCTCTTGAATTTCAATCAATGCTTTTAATTCTGCAATAGACTCATTGTAACGTTGCAAAAAGTCTTCAGACATATTAGTTTTAAATTTGTCTCACAAAGCTAATGCATTTTAAGCATTTGAGCAGATGCAAATGAATGCAAATTGTTCCCTCATCTGCCGTGGCATTTGACAGAGTGCTGCTTCTTCTAGACATCTTTCCCATTCTACCAGGAAGTTTCTGTGTCACGCAGCTAAATTAAATGTGTCATAAACTGTCATTAACAGTTCTCAAGTGTTCAACACTTTGTGCACCAGGAACATTTAAGAGGAGTAAACGTAAGCAAAAACGTTCAAGGTCTCATGGACTTACAGTGTAAATTCTTAGTATTATTTTATTTCCACAGGTTTTTCGTTTTCTCCATAATCCATTAACGAAAACATAATGATAGGGAATGTCAATGTATAACAATTCCCTTGCATCCAAGTCAATACAATTTAATTGAAACCACGCAGTTAGTGTAGTTTGGCAATGCTCACTTTGTGCCAAAGCATTTCTTTCATTTCCAACATTAAAGTAAACTAAGTGTCTTTGGGGCAAATGTACAGCTAATCAATATACTGCATTCAAGGGATCATGCATTTCAAATTTGAGAAGACGCAACATTGCTTCTGGCGTACTTACATATTGAGCATCTACATGAGATGCAAGTTCATCATGTAATAACTCAGTTTGTTCTGGATTTTCTGCACTTTTGATCACTACAGTAACTGCATCATAGCCTTTGTAAATATATTTGTAGACATATTTAATGGATTTTATAGAAGTGCAAGCTTCCACATTAATGTGTGAATTATACTTCATGAGCAAATGTGGATTGTATGGCACCACATATCTGTTATCAACTGTATTCCCATGAATAATGGCATTTTGTCCTTTTCTTCTTCTATATATTGGATGTCCATCACAATTAGCATAAGTTTTGTCTCTATAATCTTTTGGAAATTATTTAGTGCATTTATTATTTTCCATACATGGTGATTGTGGATTAATATCTCCACATGGTCCATGAATCATGTGATAAGTTACAATCTCATATAGTCTACCATGTATTTCTGGATCTGGTAGTTCAGCAATAATCACTGAATCCACTTTATCACCAGTAACCAATTTATATTTCTCTTAAAGGATGATAAGAATATGTGCATGTGGAAGGCTTCCTTTTTTAAATTCTATGGTATAAACATAAGCCAGACATTTGGCAAATAACTGAGTTATGTCATGTATTAATTCAGTTAATTTATTTTGAAGACTCTTGACACTAAATCTGGTCTATCAGAAGCAGTCTGTCCAATTAGCTGATTCTGTGCAATCTCTGTTTTTAATTACTCATTTATTATGTGTGTTAAAGTGACACTACACAATGAAATAAAACTTGTTTGATAACTTTGAGTCTAAGAGCATAATTACCATATATACTCGAGTATAAGCAGAGTTTTTCAGCCCTTTTTTTAAGGCTGAAAACGGCCCCCTCGGCTTATACTCAAGTCACCCGTGTCTCTCCACCCCCGTGTCTCTCTTTCCCCCGTGTCTCTCCACCCCGTGGCTCTCTTTCCCCCGGGTGTCTCTCCATCCGCGTTGCTCTCTTCCCCCTCCGTGTCTCTCCACCCCCGTGGCTCTCGTTCCTTCCTGTGTCTCTCTGCCCCCGTGGCTCTTTCCCTCCCCTCCCTTATCATCCTCCTCATACTCAACCCCCCATCCTCAACGCCCCTCCTCATCCTCAACCACCCTCCTCATCCTAAACCCCCCTCCTCACTTTACCCATCTAATTACCTCCTTCTCTCCCTTTCCCCTCACTTACTTTCCATCAGCAGCTGCTCCTCCGCTCCTCCGCTCATCTTCCGGCTGCGTCGGAACCTGGCATATGTGAAATGACGTGACATCACATGCGCGTCACATCATTAGCATTGGCCGGGTCCCGACGCAGCCGGAAGGAGCGCCGGGATCGGTGGAGCAGCTGCTGATGGAAGGTAAGTGAGGGGAAAGGGGGATGTAATTAGAGGGGTAAAATGAGGAGGGGGTGGAGGATGGGGAGGGGGGATGAGGAAAGAGGTTGAGGATGAGAAGGGGGGTTGACGATGAGGAGAGAGATTGAGGAGGGGGGTTGAGGATGAGGAGGGAGGTTGAGGAGAGAGGTTGAGGAGGGGGGTTGAGGATGAGGAGAGAGGTTGAGGAGAGAGGTTGAGGATGAGGAGGGGGTTGAGGAGAGAGGTTGAGGATGAAGAGAGAGGTTGAGGAGGGTGGTTGAGGATGAGGAGGGAGGTTGAGGAGAGAGGTTGAGGAGGGGGGTTGAGGATGAGGAGATAGGTTGAGAAGGGGGGTTGAGGATGAGGAGGGGGGTTGAGGAGAGAGGTTGAGGATGAGGAGGGGGTTGAGGAGAGAGGATGAGGAGGGGGGTTGAGGTGAGAGGATTAGGAGGGGGGTTGAGGAGAAAGGTTGAGGAGGGTGGTTGAGTATGAGGAGGGGGGTTGAAGAGAGAGATTGAGGATGAGGAGGGTGGTTGAGGAGAGAGGTTGAGGAGGGGGGTGAGGATGAGGGGTGGGGGTTGAGGAGGGAGGTTGAGGATGAGGAGGGGGGTTGAGGAGGTGGGTTGAGGAGAGAAGTTGAGGATGAGGAGGGGGATTGAGGATGAGGAGAGAGGTTGAGGAGGGGGTTAAGGATGAGGAGGGGGTTGAGGAGAGAGGATGAGGAGGGGGGTTGAGGAGGGGGGTTGAGGAGAGAGGTTGAGGATGGAGGTTGAGGATGAGGAGGGGGGTTGAGGAGAGAGGTTGAGGAGGGAGGATGAGGAGGGAGGATCAGGAGGGGGATGAGGAGGGGGGTTGAGGAGAGAGGATGAGGAGGGGGGTTGAGGAGAGAGGATGAGGAGGGGGGTTGAGGAGAGAGGATTAGGAGGGGGGTTGAGGAGAGAGGATGAGGAGGGAGGATGAACAGGGGGATTGAGGAGGGTGATAAGGGAGGGGGAGGGAAAGAGACACGTGGGAGAGGGGGGAAGAGACACAGGGAAGGGAGAGGGGTGAAGAGACAGGGGAGGGAGAGTGGGGACACAAGGAAGGGGCACAGAGGGCACACAAGAGGGGGACACAGAGGGAACAAGCGGGATACAGGGGGCAGCACCTTTTCCACCCTTGGCTTATACTCGAGTCACTAAGTTTTCCCAGTATTGTGTGGTAAAATAGGTGCCTTGGCTTATACTCGGGTCGGTTTATACTCGAGTATATACAGTAATTATATCATACAAGTAGTTTTTAATTAGAAAAGCTAACATTTGTTGCTTCTGCTGGGCCCTGGGGAAATTGATTTTCATTAGGTGAAAGTTGTGTGTGTGAGGGGTGTTTACATTTCTGGAGAGATATGGCTGCATTTCATGAAGCAAGGAGTCTGCTTCTGGGCCAATGAGGGGCTGGTGAGTGTGGTGTCAATTTCAATCTTAACCAATTAAGAAAAGTTTTCTGTTCATTCCTTCCTCAACCTTCTCTCCACCAAAAAACACACCCAGGATCTATCCTGTTATGTTGTCGGGACATATCTGCCGCGGCAGTGCAGCCTCCAACCGCTAGGTGGCACTTCCGACATTTTGCAGTGCTGCTGATATGTGAGAGAAGTTCTAAGCTTATATTGTTAGCCTAACCCTCACCCTAACCATAACAGTTTACCTAAGCCTTGACTCTATGATATGGCGGAATATCAGCAGCGACATTTAGTGGATGCTCACCACCACTTCTGCTGCCTTGTGCTGCGCTACCATAAGAGGATAGGTTCCCACACCATATGATACAGCTCTCGGGTTGTCATGTAACAAAGACAAAATTGATTCCTGTACTCAAACATATCAACAAAAATCCAGATATTGCCCTCTCAAAAAAAATATCCATGTAAATATAGTTAGTTTGGTATATAACTGACAAATAAGTGTCTTTTTTCTTGAATTCAGTGAGCCTTTAATGATAAAACTGAATGCCATTGCTAATAAAAGTGATCAGTGAGAGGTCGATCATAGTGTGCCTCACTAGCTGACTGCCCCTCCTTACAATGCATCATATAAAATGTTTGTAACTTACATTTGTAACGGAACCCATCACTGTTTTACCCTGTGTTATGGTTATTTAATTATTATGGTTAAAATATGATCACATTGCTATACTGTAGATATGTTGGTTTATGCTCTGCAGGATATTAGCTCAGACTATCGCAGACACCTAGCATAATACATAATCCTATTAGGGTCTCCTAGAGGCAGGAGAGCCCTATTGTGTAAAGTGTTCACATTGTGAAAGATGGAACAAAGAGAAGCATTATCTTAGCAATGTCTGTTATTTAATCAAAGTAGCCGGCTAGTCCCTGGGAGGTGTGACCACACCTATTGTTCTCTCTGTGTACTGTGTGGCCAGGTATGGGCATGTGTATTGCCTGTGGCCAAAGAGATGTATATATATTTGTGTAAGAAAATAAAGGGACAGTATTCTTTGACTCCCAAGAAAGTGTCGTCCAATATGGGTGGTCTGGGCTTCTGAGACTGCGCAGTGCTTCTATATGGATATTTAATGCTGAACCTGACTTTCCCTCTGGAACTCTTGGATGGGATTATACCAACTTCACTTTTACACAGCAGCTTGCCAGGGAAAAGGACGTCTCCAACGACTGGTACCCTCTCACTACCGGGGTAGCCGTTACATTGGTTGGCAGCGGTGGGATGGTCCTTTTCATCCCCAACGCAAGTGCTGAATGGAATCCCAGTACGCTAAACTGAAAAGACCCACACTAAAGGATCTCTTGGAAACCAGAGGAAGGAGTGCCAACAACCGACCACGGAGAGAGCTGATAGCTGACCTACTGGAGCTAGACGAGATGGATCGATCCATGGAGGTCGTGGACCAATCTACCCCTGTCAGCGAGGAGGAGGAAATTACAAACCTGGTTCAGCGGAGATTATCCATGTACCCAGCAACATCCATGGAGCTAATAGATCAGCTGTTCCGGGAAGCGAGAACGGAGATACAAAATAGGAGGGGGCACGAACTTGAACTGGCAAGAGCTAGACAACCCCTGGCACATACAGTTCATACTCCCCCACCCGCTGCTACAGGACAGAAAATGCCCTTCACGGCCTTCAAAGCGTTTGTGGAAAGTGAGGAAGAAATTGATGGATATTTGGCTGACTTCGAGAGGCAGTGCTCACTACACCAAATACCACCAGACCAATGGGTCACTATTTTGGCTGGAAAGCTATCAGGAAAAGCAAATGAGGCTTTTCGGGCGCTTACTGAGGAAGATATTGCGCAGTATCGCCGGGTGAAGGCTGCACTGCTCACCAGATATGCCCTCACCCCGGAAACATATCGCCTTCGCTTCAGGGAGTCTAAAAAGAATGCTGCAGACTCCCACATGGAATGGGCCAGCAACATACAAAGGGTGGCATCACATTGGGTGCGAGGGTGCAATGCCAACACAGGAGAGGAAGTACTACAGCTATTCCTGATGGAACATTTCTTCCAAGATCTGGCGGCAGACATACTGGATTGGGTGAGAGATCGTCGCCCTGCTAACTTAATCGAGGCAGCACGGCTAGCGGAGTCCAGAAAGGTGAGCCAAGGATCAACACGACCAACCTCTAGAGCAGAGCCACGCACCTCAATGCCCGCTGCACGCACAGAATTTCTGGCCCCAGTACCCCCAGGACCGCCACGGCCTCAGGGGTCTAACCACCAACCCCAGGATTCTTATAAAATGACGTGCCATCGCTGCAGCAACACAGGGCATATTGCCCGTTATTGCCCTTTGAGATCAGCCAATAACAAATGGAGGCGCACAACACCCCAGACAGAGACCCCGCCATCACGTCACTCTGCTGCTCACTGCCTGTACGGGGTTGGCCTCATACAAGATTCCCAAACACTCCTCAGGGCTCCCTTTGATCTTCAGGGGGAAAGTTCAGATGGGGAGACAGAGAGGAGGAGGAGACGAGTTGGAAGTAGAGGGAGGTCATCGCAACGAGCTAGTGGCACAGTCAGACAGCATGCATCAGCACCCGGGGTAAGCCAGACAGCACGCCAATGAACGCATTCTGTTGCCACCACCAGAATGCCGTCACCGCCGAGCTCAGCAGTGTGGCATTTTTTTTGTGTGTCTGCCTCTGACAACAGCGATGCCATTTGCAACCTGTGCCAAAAGAAACTGAGTCGTGGGAAGCCCAACACCCACCTAGGTACAACTGCTTTGCGAAGGCACATGATGTCACATCACAAACGCCAATGGGATCAACACATGAGTACAAGCAGCACACAAACTCAAAGCCGCCATCCTCCTCCTGGTCCAGCATCTTCATCCACATCAACCACTGCTGTCCTCCTTGCCCCCTCTCAACTCTCCACCACTCCGTCTCTCGCCTCTTGCTGTTCCTGCTCATCTCCTCACAGTCAGGTGTCTGTCAAGGGCATGTTTGAGCGTAAGAAGCCAATGCCACAAAGTCACCCCCTTGCCCGGCGTCTGACAGCTGGCTTGTCTGAACTCTTGGCCCGCCAGCTTTTACCATACAAGCTGGTGGAGTCTGAGGCGTTCAAAAAGTTTTTAGCGATTGGGATACCGCAGTGGAAGGTACCCGGCCGAAATTTCTTTGCCCAAAAGGCAATCCCCAACCTGTACTCAATTGTGCAAAAGGAAGTAATGGCATCTCTGGCACACAGTGTTGGGGCAAGGGTCCATCTGACTACTGATACCTGGTCTGCAAAGCATGATCAGGGCAGGTATATCACCTACACTGCGCATTGGGCAAACCTGCTGATGCCTGCCAAGCATGGAATGCGTGGCTCTGCAGAGGAGTTGGTGACACCGCCACGACTTGCAGGCAGGCCTGCTGCCACCTCCTCTACTCCTCCTACTCCATCCTCTTCCATAACCTCCTCAGCTGAGTCCTCTTCTGCTGCTGCGTCTTGATCCACATCAACGGCACCCCCCCAGCTCCCCAGATACTATTCCACATCCCGCATACGGCAGTGTCATGCCGTCTTGGGGTTGACTTGCCTCAAAGCAGAGAGTCACACCGGGCCAGAACTCCTGTCCGCCCTGAACGCACAGGTGGATCAATGGCTGACTCCGCACCAACTAGAGATTGGCAAAGTGGTTTGTGACAACGGAAGAAATTTGTTGGCGGCATTGAATTTGGGCAAGTTGACGCATGTGCCGTGCATGGCACATGTGTGTAATCTGATCGTACAATGCTTTGTCCATAAGTATCCAGGCTTACAGGACGTCCTGAAGCAGGCCAGAAAGGTGTGTGGCCATTTCAGGCGTTCCTACACGGCCATGGCGCACTTTTCAGATATCTAAACTCCTAATGTTCGACCGCCTGCTCCAACAAGAAAAAGCCATTAATGAGTATTTGTATGACCGGGATGCTAGGACAGCCTCTGCGGAGCTGGGGATTTTTTTGCCACGTTACCGGACGCTCATGCGCAATGCCTGTAGGCTCATGCGTCCTTTTGAGGAGGTGACAAACCTTGTCAGTCGCACCGAAGGCACCATCAGCGACATCATACAATTTTTTTTATTCCTGGAGCGTACCCTGCGAAGAGTGCTGGATCAGGCCGTAGATGAGCGTGACGAGGAAGAGGAAGAATTGTGGTCACCATCACCACCAGAAACAGCCTTATCAGCATTGCTTGCTGGACCTGCGGCAACGCTGGAAGAGGATTGTGAGGAAGAGGAGTCAGAGGAGGAATGTGGCTTTGAGGGGGTGGAGGAAGACCAATCACAACAGGCATCCCAGGGTGCTCGTTGTCACCTATCTGGTACCCGTGGTGTTGTACGTGGCTGGGGGGAAGAACATATCTTCAGCGAGATCACTGAGGACGAGGAACGGGACATGACTGGCTCGGCATCCAACCTTGTGCAAATGGGGTCTTTCATGCTGTCGTGCCTGTCGCAGGACCCCCGTATAAAAAGGCTGAAGGGGAACGACCTGTACTGGGTGTGCACGCTTCTAGACCCCCGGTATAAGCAGAAAGTGCTTGATTTGTTACCAAATTACCGCAAGTCAGAAAGGATGCAGCAGGTCCAAAAAAAATTAACAAGTATGCTTTACACAGCATATAAGGGTGATGTCACAGCACAAGGGCAATATAACAGGGGAAGAGGTGAAAGTAATCCACCTCCCACGACCACGCCGGCAAGGACAGGACGTTTAAAAGACGAGTTGTTGATGGAGGACATGCGGACCTTTTCCAGTCCTACGCATCGCATCAGCCCTTCGGGATCCACCCTCAGAGAACGACTTGACCGACAGGTAGCAGACTACCTCGCCTTAACTGCAGATATCGACACTCTGAGGAGCGATGAACCCCTTGACTACTGGGTATGCAGGCTAGACCTGTGGCCGGAGCTATCCCAATTTGCAATTGAACTTCTGGCCTGACCCGCTTCAAGTGTCCTGTCAGAAAGGACCTTCAGTGCAGCAGGAGGTTTTGTCACCGAGAAGAGAAGTCGCCTAGGGCAAAAAAGTCTAGATTGCCTCACCTTTATAAAGATGAATGAGGGATGGATCCCGAAGGGACTGACACTGGGCGATACATTCGACTGAAAAAGGCCTGATGAGATGAGCTGCCTTCGGCTATAAATGGTCCACACGCTGCTGTATGTTATCTGTGAATGCCGGATGACTTGCTTGAATTATCCGCCACCAACTAGGGTTCAAGAAGAGGCAATGTTTTATGGCACTTTCTGCTAGGGGAACAAAGGTCAATTTTTCTGGCCGCTGCAACAGCAGTGGCTGCAACAATATCTATTTTTGAATTTCAATTTTTATGCCAGAAGGCATGTAATGGAAAAGAAAGCATATTGAACAGTCTTGCATAACACAACAGTTGTGCAAAAATACATATTTACAATGAAGACATTTTGTTAAAATTAGGTGGCTAGGCCTACTTTTTTTTACTTTTTTGGTTAATACATTTTCTTTTTTTTTACTGTGATTGCAATTTTTAAGAGAAACCTACGACATGGTAAAACAGACAATAGTAAAGTTCTATTATCTATCATCACTCCAGCAGTAGCTTATTATTTACAATATCTAACCTGCTCAATCGCCCTTGGGTTACCCTAGGGCAGGTTTCAGTAGGCTACCTCTCCTTTCCTCGGATGATTTTGCCGCCGGTTGCTTCTAAAGGGTCTCCTCCAGGGCTCCCCCACTCCGGTCCTTCCCCCCGAGTCGCTTCAACCATTAACAAATGTTTTATTATATTAGGGGGGCACTAAATGGGGATGTTATCCAGGGATCCCAAATTGTCTGGAACTGGGTGATTCTATCCAAGACTACATGGTTAAATCTCTCGTTGAGCAGTAAATAGTTGATTTTTTTTATTAATTCCTGAAAGTTTTAATTTGGGGTTTTCCAACTACTAGCTATGTGTATTTTTTCTTTCAAAAAATATTTTATTAGGTCAATCTTAAACATTTTAGAAGCTAGTAAGCATGTTTCTTCCCATAGTTTTATGACTGTCGAACACTCCCACCAGACATGAATAAATGTAGCCTCATTACCACTGTTCCTAAAACATGAGCTGCTCCATTTTGGATCCCATTTATTAGCTTAAAAGGAGTAATATATGTCCTGTGTAGGACCTTTAGTAAAGTCTCAAGCATACTATAATTTAAAGATCCCCTACTTAAGCCTTGTCAACTTTTATCCCATGTGCTATCTGCCAACTCTGTGCCCAAATCCCTCTCCCAGGCTTTGGTATAGTCTGGTTTGTTTGCCCATGAGTTTTCATTAAATAGTTCATACATGAGGCTAATAATACCAGGCTGAAAGGGGGAATCCCTACATTTTTTGAGTAGCCAGGTGTTTCTTTGGGGGGTTCCCCTACCACTTATCGTATATATAAAATGATGTATCCTGCAAAAATTATAGTGTTCAGCCAGGGGTAAATTGTATCTATCTCTCACCCACTCAAAGGTCATTATCTTGTCGTCATGCCACCATGGACCAACCCTTAGTAGGTTCTGAGACTTCCACCAACTGAGAGAGCTTTCCGGAAGATGTATCTTAAAGTGGGGATTGGGTACGATAGGGGTAAGATCTGATACCCGAGTGTCCAGTTTTTGTGTCCAGTTCATCTCCGTCCATATTTTTAATGAGTGCTTAATCAATGGGTTTTTCAAGTTTCTCAAAAAAGTATACAGGCCTGGAATCCATATTACTGTATCCCATGTATAAGGTGACATGCTTACATTTTCCATAAATACCCAGAGCGGCTGATGTGTTTTGGAGAATGCGCCAGAGGAATGAAAGCCAGCTGCGCTGCCTTGTAATACAGTTTGAGATTCGGGTCCCTACCCTCTTTTGGAAAGACTATGAGGTCGGCCTGATTCAATTAAGGGGGCATAGGTTCTCCATTTAGTATAGCTTTAAACAAAGATGTTAGGTGTGGGGGTAAGCAAGGGCTCAAATTTCTTATAGTACAGATGAGTAAAACCGTCTGGCCCTGGGGACTTGCCAAATTTAAGATCTTGGATTGTAGATTTAACTTCCTCTTGGGATATGTCTAGGTTAAAGCTGTCAAATTGAGGTACAGGTATTTTGTGGACTTCTTGCTGTAGTAGGAAGGACTCTATGTCAGATCCGCTGCAGCGGGATTGGGATGAATATATGGACTGATCGAAGTTTTGAAATGTTTCTTGGATAGCATTGGGGCTAAAGGAGGTTTGGCCATCAGGTAGTCTAAAGATACCGTATATTATGTCCTCTCTTGGGGGGTAAAGACACTAATAATTCCTCCAATAAAATTCTGCTTTTTTTTTGTGGGCAAGGTCACTGGTTAGCCCCTTGGGTTATCTGTTAAAAAGAGTGGTGCAGAGACTGTGGGGGCTGTTAGCCTCCTTGTCCCTGTGTGGCCGTTTAGAATCCCTGCTGCTGCATGTTTCAGCTTTATTAAGGTGTAATTGTACAGCGTTTGACTCAAGTAGCTGCCTGTGCTGGGTCAGTTTGGCTTAATTGCTGGGCCCTTTTCCTGCCAAGATGGCGATTGTCAGTCCATGGGCCTCTATGTCCCCTTCACTACCTTTGTCCCCGCTTGTGTGCTTATTTGGGATGGCCCCCCTTTATATCTCCGGCCCGTGGCCTTGTAAGGGTCGCCCCCTTAATCTCTGAGTGTGGATATACAGGGATGGGGCGTTGAATCAGGCCTACCTTCTTCTCTGCTCGCTGCAAGATCAACAATACCTAATTTTTCAGGCATGTGTACATGCCTAATTTTTCTGGCCTCTGGTGCTGCACTGTGGCTTCAACAACCAAACCCCCCAAAAAGGCACATAACAGGGATTACACTGATAGGAGTAGTACTACTTAACACACCACTCATATCTGGTGTAACAGTAGTGTACATTTAAAACCAAATTTTTTTTTTCTACTGCAATAGATTGCATAGCAGTTAGTTGTCTGCAAGCGTGTGTGTCAGACCTACAGCGTCTACTCTACCAACTTCTGCAAGTGCACAGTGCCACTCATATCTGTTGTCACAGTAGCTTGGACGCATAGTACTGATCTGTCAAAACCTGTAATGATGAATGAGGTCTAGAGTAGCCTGGTTCCCTTTTCCTCTACAGGTTGAGACCTAATGTTTGGGTGACTCCAGACCAACACATGAGTACAAGCAGCACACAAACTCAAAGCCGCCATCCTCCTCCTGGTGCAGCATCATAAGCCACATCAACCACTGCTGTCCTCCTTGCCCCCTCTCAACCATCCGCCACTCCGTCTCTCGCCTTGAGCAGTTCCTGCTCATCTGCCCATAGTCAGGTGCCTGTAAAGGACATGTTTGAGCGTAAGAAGCTAATGTCACAAAGTGCCCCAAAATTGAAGTGATACGACCAACAAAGCATCTTTTTCTATCTCCTGGTTCTAAAAATCCAGGCCTTATACACGCCCCCTGATAGGTAACGTAACAAGTATTAAACTGATAAGAGTAGTAATTACAAACACGTCACTCCTATCTGGTGGCACCTTTGACTGCACGTGCCGTGCCCCAAAATTGAAGTGATACGACCAACAAAGCATCTTTTTCCATCTCCTGGTTCTAAAAATCCAGGCCTTATACACGCCCCCTGATAGGTAACGTAACAAGTATTAAACTGATAAGAGTAGTACTTACAAACACGTCACTCCTATCTGGTGGCACCTTTGACTGCACGTGCCGTGCCCCAAAATTGAAGTGATACGACCAACAAAGCATCTTTTTCCATCTCCTGGTTCTAAAAATCCATGCATTATACACGCCCCCTGATAGGTAACGTAACAAGTATTAAACTGATAAGAGTAGTACTTACAAACATGTCACTCCTATCTGGTGGCACCTTTGACTGCACGTGCCGTGCCCCAAAATTGAAGTGATACGACCAACAAAGCATCTTTTTCCATCTCCTGGTTCTAAAAATCCAGGCCTTATACATGCCCCCTGATAGGTAACGTAACAAGTATTAAACTGATAAGAGTAGTACTTACAAACACGTCACTCCTATCTGGTGGCACCTTTGACTGCACGTGCCGTGTCCCAAAATTGAAGTGAACAACCATCAAAGCATCTTTTTCCATCTCCTGGTTCTAAAAATCCAGGCCTTATACACGCCCCCTGATAGGTAACGTAACAAGTATTAAACTGATAAGAGTAGTACTTACAAACACGTCACTCCTATCTGGTGGCACCTTTGACTGCACGTGCCGTGCCCCAAAATTGAAGTGATACGACCAACAAAGCATCTTTTTCCATCTCCTGGTTCTAAAAATCCAGGCCTTATACACGCCCCCTGATAGGTAATGTAACAAATATTAAACTGATAAGAGTAGTACTTACAAACACATCACTCCTATCTGGTGGCACCTTTGACTGCACGTGCCGTGCCCCAAAATTGAAGTGATACGACCAACAGAGCATCTTTTTCCATCTCCTGGTTCTAAAAATCCAGGCCTTATACACGCCCCCTGATAGGTAACGTAACAAGTATTAAACTGATAAGAGTAGTACTTACAAACACGTCACTCCTATCTGGTGGCACCTTTGACTGCACGTGCCGTGCCCCAAAATTGAAGTGATACGACCAACAAGGCATCTTTTTCCATCTCCTGCTTCTAAAAATCCAGGCCTTATACACGCCCCCTGATAGGTAACGTAACAAGTATTAAACTGATAAGAGTAGTACTTACAAACATGTCACTCCTATCTGGTGGCACCTTTGACTGCACGTGCCGTGCCCTCAAAATTGAAGTGATACGACCAACAAAGCATCTTTTTCGATCTCCTGGTTCTAAAAATCCAGGCCTTATACACGCCCCCTGATAGGTGCTGTAACAGGTTTTAAACTGATAAGAGTAGTACTACTTAACACACCTTATAATAATGCAGAGAGAGGCAATGCAGTGAGAGGAGTCTGAAGAAGAGGAGTCAGAGGAGGAAGGTGGCTTTGAGGAGGTGGAAGACCAAACACAGCAGGCGTCCCAGGGGGCTTGTTGTCACCTTTCGGGGACCCTTGGTGGCTGGGTGGAGGAAGAGACCTTCAATGACATCAGTGAGGACAAGGAACGGGACATGGCTAGCTTGGTATCCAACCTTGTGCAAATGGGGAGTTTGTGGTTGTGCAAATGGACTGTTTGTGGTTGTTTGCGGTGCGTTAAACGGGGAGTTTGGTCTGTCACTGTGAAGCGGGCCTAACCCTTACACTACGTGATCGATACAACATCATACCTGATGTTTTAAAGCACGTTATTCCAAACAATTTAGGAATGTTAGGTAATTTATGCCCTTTGTGGCTTAAAACCAGACTCTGTATCAACTATGTAATTTTCCGTGGGAGTTTTGCCATGGATCCCCCTCCGGCATGCCACAGTCCAGTTGTTAGACCCCTTGAAACAACTTTCCCATCACTATTGTGGCCAGAAATAGTCCCTGTAGGTTTTAAAATTCGCCTGCCCATTGAAGTCTATCGCGGTTCGCCGATGTTCGCCGGTTCGCAAACATTTGCGGCGGTTCGCGTTCACGGATCGCTAACCGAAAATTTTAGGTTTGTGACATCACTACTGCAAGGCTTTATTCCTAAGAATTTTCAGCTAAATACTGTGACTTAACACCACCTGGTCTCAGGTATATCTCATGTACTGATACCCTGGAGGGTTTATCACCTTCCAGTGTCTCAGTTCGCTTCCTATCATATATATACACCACTGCTTACATCCCAAATAAAGATCACGTTGTGATCTAAGAGGGGAATGAAGGGGTTAACATATTCTGCTGATGAAGGAGTTAACATATTTTGCTGACATATTCACGAGATATAGCCTAACCATAATATCATATTCCTGTCCTTGGAACGTTTTTGCGACCTTACTAAAACACAAATCATTTCTAGTTGTTCTAAGAAACAGAAAAACACCTGATTATCTGTCCTTGCAAATGACTAACATGAACTGTAAATCGCCTCTAATATCCGCCTTCTTTTGCAAGTATATAACCTATGCTATGACGTGGCAATGAACGGAATTAGTACTGAGAATGATTTTGTGTGTGTTACTTCCAGTACGGTTCCCCAGAATTCTGACTTGTGAAACATGTGTTTCCAAGCCACCAACTACTGATTAGGAAGTCCCAACATTTCTCTCTTACTTTATTTCTCTCACTTTCTCCATCTACCTCTCTTTTTCTCTCCCCATCCCTCTTTTTCTCTCTCCATCCCCCTCTTTTTCTCTCCCCATCCTTCTTTTTCTCTCCCCATTCCCCTTTTTCTCTCGCCATCCCCCTTTCTTTTTCTCTCTCCTCTCCTCTCCTCTCTCTTTCTTTCTCTCTCTCTTCCCCATCCATCTCTCTTTCTCTCCCCACATCCCTCTCTATTTCTTTTCCCACCCCCTCTTTTTCTATCCCCATCCCTCTATCTCGCTCTTGCTCTCTTCTCATGCCTCTAACTCTCTCTTTCTATCTTCCCATCCCTCTATCTCTCTCTTTCTCTCTCCCCATCTCTCTCTTTTTCTCTCTCTCTCCATTCCTCTCTCTTTTTCTCTCTACCCATCCCTTGATCTATTTTTCTCTCTCCTCATCCCTCTCTTTCTCTTTCCCCAACCCTCTCTCTTTCTCTTTCTCTCCCCATCACTCTATCTCTCTCTCATCCCTCTTTCTCTCTCCCCATCCCTCTATCTCTCTCTTTCTCTCTCCCCATCCCTCTCTCTCTTTATCTCTCACTTTCTCTCTCTCTCTCTCGTTGTCTTTCTCACTCACTTTTTCTTTTGTTTTCTTTCTTTTTTTATTTCTCTCTCTTTCTTTTTCTTTCTCTTTCTTTCTCTCTCTCTTTCTTTCTCTCTCTTTCTCTCTCTCTTTCTTTCTCTCTCTCTCTCTCTTTCTCTCTCTCTCACTCTTTCTTTTTCTCTCTCTCTCTTTCTCTCTCTCTTTCTCTCTTTCTCTCTTTCTCTCTGTCTCTCTTTCTCTCTCTCTTTCTTTCTCTCTCTCTCATTTGTAAATTCAAAATAGACTTACATGTGCATTACAGTTCTACACACATGCAGGGCTTTTAGGCTGCAATGAGCGCAGAAGGTGCTCATTGCAGGAATTGCGATGAGAGCCGCAGGAGCTCGTTGTGAGCCCCATAGGACTTCGGACCGAAGCCCATAGATGCAACTGCGGACCTCGCAAACCGAGTCCCGCAGTTGCGGGGATGCACTAAATTACAAATTTAACGGGCGGACCACGGAACTGGAAAGAACAGCAAAAAAAAACAAAAATGCCTCAAAATGACTTACACACTCACACACAGCACAGGGGGAGAGTCAGGGAGCCTGGGAGTAAGCTAGCAAGTTAATCTAAGGCATATTTGGCATTTTGTCACAATCGAAAATTGCCTAAGCAAGAAAATAAATGTTGGCCGAAAAAAAGTAACCGGATGAAAACAAGGCGTAGGCAGTAAAATAGAGCCCAGTCAGTAACACTTAATCTAAGTCACTAACACATCTCGAGGCCCCTAAACTTCACAGGGCAAACAGCATTGCCTGGCTTAAAATGTTATTGCCATCATCTTTGACGTGCAATTCACTGGTTTTATATAAACACAGACTGCACAGATGATGTAATCATTACAGTTAGGTAAATACACCATTACCTTCATGCTTTAGTCTGTGAGACTTTGATCTTCCCCCCACAGATCTCTGACCTGCTGCTGCTGCAGTCTGGGTCACATTACAGCTGATCTGACACCACAGAGATTTTCTCAGGAATGATCCACGTTAGACAAAATTGGCTAACACACTGTAAAGTCAGTTTTTAGAATAACCTAAAACAGGAGGTGACAGAGCCCCTTTAACTTATTGGTTGATTCAGATAAACCTTTAGCATTTGACACCTTCTCCTCCCCTGCACATGTTGTTCTTCTTATGAAAACCGCAGCTGCTGTCAGGGTCTAGAAGTGAGACTGCTATGATGTGTCTGCTGAGTGACTGCAGACTGCCCCTGCGCTCCCATCATGCTGTTGGTAAAATTCAACTCTGATTGGTGGATTTTCACAGCACTAACTCAAGCCCCTAGCCCACCACACAGCTATAGCAACGGAACCTTTGGAGGGACATTCTGCATATTAATAAGTTAGGAATTCTATAACTGACACTAATGATGCTTTAGAGCACCCTTAGGCACCTGCCTAATTAGCCTAACGGAAGTTCCGGGCATGTATATTACATGAAATTCCAATTGATAAGCAACCTTCAGAAAAAAAAAACTATGTGGTCCACAAGGATCCTCAGCAACTTTCCAGTTGTCCATGGCACTCCAAGCAATTCTCTAGTGGTCTTGAGGGAAAAAAGGTTTTGGAACCATTGCTCTAGATTAGAACATGTGAATACAGTGAATATGACAGGAGATTCATGAAAAAACATATTACTCTAGCACATACTTTTTAATATTTTAAGTTAGTATTTTCAATGAATTAAATGTCCAATGTCACACATGTAGTTGACTTTATAATAAGAATATAATAAGAAAAATGTCTTTAGAAGGTAAAACAAATAAGGACAGCCTTTAGCTTATTAATCATTATAATCAATTTTGATTTATTGACACTTTTTTTCTAAAACTGGCATCTCCAGTTGGTTCTACCTCCACCTCTGTATATATATATATATATATATATATATATATATATATATATATATATATATATATTATTAACATTTATTTTGTCCAATTAAGTTTTAATTAATTAGGGGGACAAAGGGGTTTTTAACAAAGATTAAGATTAATTGTATGTGTACATTAGTACAAGCATATAGTATTACCACAAAACTACTTTTCTGTTTTAAGTACATTGAATCAATGTACTTTTGTTGGTAATTTCATGGATGGAGCTACCAGTGGTGCAGCTGGTGTAATTCACCAGGGCCTTCTTCTTGAGGGGGCCAGAGCTGTGTAAATGTATTTGTATTTAATTATATTTTGTGTAGAGCATTTCTATTGATGCTCCAAGTGGTGGCAATGTGGAGCAGTTCAGCATCCTGTGGATGTGTATCAGGAAAGAGATGCAAGAAAACAAGGGCTGGATGACAGCAAAGTACAGGGGATGGTTTCTGTGATGTGGGTGCTAAGTGATGTTGGGTGCTGTGCGGGGATGGATGCTGAGAGGAGATAGCTGCGGACATGGAGTTGGTGCTATGTAGGGATGGATGCTAAGAGGGGTGGGTGCTGTCTGTAGGTGGATGTTGAAAGGGACTGGGTGCTATGTGAGGATGGCAGCTGAGAGGTACTGGCTGCTTTATAGAGATAGTATATGTATATATGCGTGCTTCACGCGGGCCAGAGGTAAGAGATGGGGAGCAGTGATGGAAATTAGTCTTTTGGTGAGCAGCTATGGAAAAGGGTTTTGGGGAGGGTTGCAGTTATAGGAAGGGGACTTAGAGGGATTTATTATGAGAAGAGGTTTTAAGGAGGGGAATGGAGTGAGCTGGTACGTTTAGTACTTTCTAAAAATGGTAACTCCTGTTATGATACACATAAACACACCTACTGTAAATATATTTATAATAACTATTAACATATTAGATGGATTTTTCACCAGTATTTTATTCTGTGCTACTTGTTGGTACATCATTGGATGTACTAATGACCAAGCACAGGTACTTGATTCAAAGTTGCAAATACCGGCAACATTTTCCACTGGATTTTGCACTGCTGAAATATTACTCCTTTCCCAAAACCCTATTCAATTGCAACTTTACTGAGCCCATGCAAAATGGGGCAGACCCATAAAGAATAAAAAATTAAGAAAAATGTATGGGTACTAAATAGCACTCGCAAATTGTCTTAAAACAACTGCTGTCAGGCAGGGCAGCAGTTAAATAGACAGTACAGCACTACAAAGCAATAAAAAAACATGGACGTTCATCATGATTTGATGCTTAACTTTCAAATATACATATATGTGGAATTAAAAGGAGTGAGGAAGGTGGGAGCAGAGATCCTTTTTTAAGATAATTGGATAGTATTTTAATTGACACTTCATGCCTTGCACCTCCCTGGCCAGAAGCAGACTCATATGGTTGTATTTCAGGAAATGCAACCATATGTCCAGAATTGTAATCACAATCTGACTCACACAACTTCCACCAATGTGTTATGAACTCCCTCAGGGCCTAGCAGAGCATTCTAATTTTGTTTCTAATTAAAATCTGCAGGATGTATTTCCTGCTTAAGGGCCTCATTCAATTGTGATTCGGCCAATTGAATAGGGCTCTATATAAGCACATAGCTTATTTTTTTACAGAAGTTTTTAGTTAGTGAACTTCTATCCAGAACTTCACCAACTAAAAACTTTATGACTATATTTTCTTACAGTAACAAGTACACACTAATATTTTGGATGAAAATTGTATTAATTTGCAGTAATTTAATTAACATTTGTATTTAATTACTTATATTGAATTCATGTACATTTAATTAATTCACTTGTATTTAATTACTTGTATTTAATTAACAGTGGGGAAATGAAATGAATTATTTTATAAGTAATTGTGTAAATATTCTTTCTTCTATTTTTTTATTAATATTTTCTGAAATTGGTAATGAATATACTGTATATGCTCGAGTTTAAGCCAACCCGAGTATAAGCCGAGGCACCTATTTTACCACAAAATACTGGGAAAACGTATTGACTTATTGACTCGAGTATAAGCCATTGTATTGTGCCCTCTGTGTTCCCCTCTTGTGTGACCTGTATCCCTTCCGGTGTCCCCTTCTTGTGCCATCTGTGTCCCCCTCTTGTGTGCCCTCTGTGCCCCTCACTTGTGTCCCCCTCTATAAAGATATCTCTCCCCCCCTCTCCCTCCCCTGTGTGTCTTTCCCTCCCATTCCCCTTATCATCCTACTCATCATCACTCCTCATCCTCGCTCCTCATCCTCCCACCTCATCCCTTCCCCCCTCATCCTCCCACCTCCTCCCTTTCCCCCTCTCCAATTACCCCCCCCCCCCCTTCCCCTCACTTACCTTCATCTGCTGCTCTCTGCGCATCTTCCGGCTATGTCGGGATCCAGCATATGCTAATGACGTGACGACACATGCGCATCACGTCAATAGCATATGCTGGGTCCCGGCACAGCTGAAAGACACACAGAGAGCAGCAGGAACAGGGAGCAGGGTCACTCGAGTGTAAGCCGAGGGGGGCTTTTTCAGCATTACAAATGTGCTGAAAAACTCAACATACTTGAGTATATACGGTAAACAGTAAATTATGATGATGTTTTGTAATAATTTACTCTGGAAATAAATAAACTTAGTGAATTAAACTTAATTAAAACAATTATATGTAACAAAATTATTTACCCATAGAGTAGTAGCTTTTTAGCCTATTGAACCTCCCCTTTTCTTCCTACATTATCCTACCATCTTACACAGCCTTGACCTGAAGCAGTGATTGAGCTAAGGACACTCCTATATGAGAGGATCAGGCTGTTAATAAGCAATGACTCAATGACAGGATTTTAACACTTATACAGTTCGTTTACACATTCTAAACCAGCAATTAGCTTTTAAAAATGTTTTCATATAAGGATTGTAATTGAAAAAAAGTAAGTGAAGTGTAGATTGTATATGAAAATTATATTGAAGAGCATCAAAATAAATAATCCCAGTTAAATATTTTATATAAATAAATTGATTTACCTAAGACATTGTTCCTTTAAGACAATACATCCATTAATGTGAATGTGTTTCTAGAAAGAATGTGATAAATCGCATATACAGGTCCAGATAAACAAATGTGTTGCCCCATGACAGTAAAACCCAAGGTGCCCTTGTTTAGGCATGCAATAACTCTTCATGTGCTAATAATATAAAAATGGATAAGCACAATAAGTACTAATAAATAAAATCATAGGCCCCTGAACAATAAACAAATTCAAACTGGCTGTAACAAATGTACTTACTCCACATCCTAAAATGTGCAGAAGAGTCTTACTATCGATATCCTGTATTGCCTGCTCTAATTATAATAATTTACACACTTTAGGCTTTAAAGGGAAAACATTGTATCATTTAAAAGTACATGTAATACCAAGTACATAATCAAATAAATGACATTTTAAAACATAGCATTTTCTTACAGTAGTCTGCATTTTTACCTGTCAGTCAGTCTTTCTGATCCATCACCCAGGATAGTCTGTTATCTTATTCTTATGAATGATTATTACCAGTATCTGCTAATTACCCACTGTGAGTCTGTCTGTATTGTTTGCAAACTGAATTAATATGTTGTTGACAGGGGCGTAGGAACTGGGGGGGGGGGGGGGGGACAACCCCCCCCCCCAGATTAAATGAATAGGGGCCACACAAAATAGCAAAATTAAACTTAATCATGCATTACCAGATTTAGCCAGCACTATAGAGCACTATATCTTTCCCATGAAAGCTTTGACCTATATATATATATATATATATATATATATATATATATATATATATATATATATATATATAAGAAATACTTCTGAGCACAGTTTATGAACAAACATACAGAATTAAATCCCATAATAATTGTTACGTGTGCATGTAAGTATTGCAAATTAGCAGAATACTTCAGATTATTTAGAATAGTTACAAAGTAATTGAGGTTTAAAAAAAGAGTTTTAGAAAAAAATAATTTCCTGACCCCAGATCTTACTGTGAAGAAACCTTTTCTTTCTTTAATGTGGAATCTTTTTACTTCCAACCTCAAAGAATGCCCTCTTGTCAGTTGAAAACTTCCTGATATAAAGCATTTATTTTTTCCAACCTCTTTTGGATTTCTTCCTGCGTTAGCAACATAATGGGGCTACACAACCTTCACCAAATAATTGGCTGTGTCTCAAATCACTGGTGCCTCCCTTGTGTATACAGAAGAAAAGTACCTATTTAGCTTATCTGCCTTTTCCTGGTCACTAATTATCAGACGGCATGTTTCACACTGTAATGTTCCTATAGCTTCCTTCCTGGCATTCTTCACATTGATATATTTGAAATAAAATGTTAGCGTTAGTCATACCCTCCTTTGCACCTAATTTTTAATTTTCAATTTTAGTTAGTCTAATAGCCCTTTTCCAAGCCTTGTTGATTTCCTTGTACTCGGGTAAAGCAGTCTCTGTGCCCTCTTGTTTGTATAATTCAAATACCTGTTTTTTACTCTGTAACTTGATCTTTAGATCATCGTTAATCCACATTGGATGTGATTTACTCTTTTTACTTTTATTCCCACATGGTATATGGTGATAAGTATGTATATTTAGTAAGTTTTTATTTGTTATCCATGCATGTTCAGTATTTTTACCTGTCAGTTCTTTGTCCCCGTCTATACTGTGTATCGCTGCCCTTTTAAAATTAAGAGTTGTTATTGACCCCTTACAGCTCTTTTTTTTTATTCTATCTCAAATGAGACTGTGTTGTGATCACTCTTTCCCAAAGATTGTCCTATTTCAACATTTGATACCATATCAATATTAATTGTGGTAATTAAATTGAAGATAGCCTCATGTCTAGTAGGTTCTTGTAAAACCTGGGTCAGATAATGATCCCTGAGTGTACTCAAGAACCTGCCCCCTTAGCTGAACTGCTGATCTAATTTATCCATTTTATTTCAGGGTAGTTAAAATCTCCCTTTAATAAAACTTGCCCATGCTTAGCTGCATTTCTAATCTGTAACAATAATTGTATTTCCTCACTTTCTATTATATTTGGGGGTTTATAGCATACTCCTACCAATATTCTTTTAGAATTTGCTGCTCCACTTTTTAACTCTACCCACAAACATTCAACATTATCGCTAGTTCCAGCAATTCTTCAGTCTTCTCTGACTACAGTCTTATATTCAGGTTTAACATACAGACAAATCCCTCCTCCTCTTTTAGCATTGCTACTATCTTTCCAAAATAGGTTCTAACCATCCAGATTAACAGTCCAGTCGTGAGAGTCATCCCACCATGTTTCAGTAATGCCTATTAAATCACATTTCTCATTAACTGCTAATAATCTATCCAATTTTTCCTGTCAAGATTCTGACATTTTCAAGAATACAATTTATGATGTTATGAGATTGTAGTTTTGAGGTGTTTGCCACTATACTTGAATTACTTAGTCAATAGGGAGGTATTACTATGTTAACCCTCCTCCCTTCTCCACCCCCACAACTAGTTAATTCATTCCTTACCACCTCTACACTTACTACCCCATTACTTCTATCTAGTCCCTCCCCCACCCTACTAATTTAAAAACTCCTCCAGCCTTTCTACCATTCTATCCCCAGCACACAAGTTCCCTCATCAATAAGGTGCAATCCATCCTTGCTTTAGAGATTGTACCCAAGTGAGAAGTCAGCCCAGTGCTCTAAAATCCCAAACCCCTCCTTAGTGCATCATTTTTTTAGCCACACATTAAGCTCCCTAAGCTACTTCTGTCTTCCTGGGTGAGCATGTGGCACTAGTATTATCTCAGAAAATACTGCATTGGAGGCCCTTGCCTTAAGCTTATTCCCCAGTTCTCTAAAATCACTCTTTAGGACACTCCATTTTCCAGTAACTTTGTCATTGGTACCAATATGTACCAAGATCGCTGGTTAATTTCCAGCGTCTCCCAATAATTTATCTACCTTATCCACAACAGACAGCAAACTGTTCGATTGCTGGGATCTGGGTGACAAATCACCCTGTCTAACTTGCTAATAATAGAGTCCCTACCACAAAATCCGGTCTGTTGCTCTGCCAGTAGAACTGTTCTCCTGACTGTTAGAGGGAACAGCTCTATTGGGCATTGCCATTCCTGAATGGACATCCCCAACAGTTTCATTCAGTCTGGCAACTCTGTTGGTGTTTGTCAACTCAGAGCTGGCCTGCCTTCTCATCCCGTTCCCCCTGCTTCCCCTTCTAACTGTAACCCAGCTATCTCCCTGGACATTCTCACTAGCCCCAGCTCCTCCCTCCATGCTAGGCCAAGCTAAATATTGCTCAGTGAGCACTAACTCCTTTTCCAGTGGAGCAATATCACTAAGTGCTGCAAATCTCATCTCTAGTTTTCCAATTTGAGTTTCAAGAGAGGCAACATGCTCAGACCTGTCACAGAGGTATTGACTCTGGATCAGCAGTTCATACATGTGGCAGGATGTACACTGAGGTTGCCACTGGGCTGACTCATAATTACCAACTACAAAACACAGTTGGGAAAAAAAAAACTCTCTTATTTTATTTTACTCATACACTTATACTAGACTTATACTGCACTTTTATTAAAACTGTTCACAAGCTACTTTCCTGTTTAAACAAAAAGGTGGTATTACACTTAGGTCGATACTGGGTGGGCAGCGCTGTTCAACCCAATCTAAAGGTATACCCTCTGATGGTACGAGAAGTAAAGTCCAGAATCCTGGCCAAAAGATTCCCCAAAAAATGCTTAGCAAAGTCTCTAAGGATTATTTGGTTGCTGAGGTTTGCAGCTTCCTCTTGGGGCACTGTTCACGTGGTGTGCTCCTGATGTAAATATGTGACTGGAAAACCAAGAAGGTAGGGGAGAGATGTTCACCATCTCCTAGTGCAACATAAATTATGGTATTTCAAAACAGTGAAAAAAAAGCAAAAGTCAACTCACATTTGCCGACCTCATCTAATGAGGTATGGAACACGCCATCAATGTCGTTTTCCTCATGGAAATCACCAACCAGGATCCTTGATAGTTGTTTTGGCAGTATGGATGTAAAGTGAAAAGTGGGACACTCTTTTCACTATACACCCATACTGCCAAAAACAACTATCATTGCACCAAAGGATCCACAGAAACACTCTTTACTTTGCAAAAGTCACAGTTGCAAAAAAAATAAAAATAATTGTTCAGTGTATAGCATGTGCATGCAAGTAAATCACGTATACTCCGTATTAAATAGACATTAACAGAACAATTATTTATTCATGTTTTATGGAGGGCAGCAACAACATGTTACCCAGATATACATTCTGATTTCTTCCAAGATTCACACTTGCCACACTCACATATTATGTGATTTAATTAAATTTAGAGACAGGGCAGGAATTAAGAGGCAGCTTATCTTTCCCTCGTGCCTTTCCCCTGTCTATTCAGCCTAGTTGTGGCTGTGAAGAAGACATACTGTAGACAACAAATGAGTAAGGCCAGATTCTATGGAATGACAGTAATCTACTACGCCTAATAGGATAATAAAGTGATTGTGAGTATAGAGGTATTGTTTTGCATATAATACAAATATTTATTTGCAGTATTTTGTCAGGGAATACTTCACCCTTGTAAATTATCATAAAAGGGACTTGTCTTCTGTACCATCATTATCAGCTGATTGGATTTCCTTTTAATGAAGGAAGTGTCCTGGGCTACACACGTTTAAGACTGATCATGATTATTATTTACTTTGAAGTAGACCAATAGAAACATAATTTATATTACTCACTCACATTATATTTTGCATTTCTCACCAACCTCTTTTCCACTGCTTTCTATCTCCCCCTCATTTTCTCTCCCATTCTCTTCATATCTTTCCCTGTTGCTCTACCACCCATGTTCTCTTTATTGTGACAAGTAACTGTCTCCCTCTGTATCAATTCTCTGATTTAACCAACTCTTAGAATGGAGGAAGGCACAGAAGGCTTTTCAATATTATTTCATGGTTTTATTATGACCCAGCAGGCATATAAAAATAAACAGAAAATAAAGACAGCTTCCCTGAAGCACTAACTAAAATCTTGTGATAGTTACTCACTATCACATACATAGTCCAAACACTTTATACTCAACTCTCTCCTCCAGCATTCCCACTTCAGGGTTTTTTCCTTGTCTGTAATCCAAAACCTCTCTTTAGTGTTCCCACTTCTGTGATCCAAATCCACTACAGATTCCTCCTGGCTAGTCACCTTCTGGGGTCTTGCAGCTCTTCTCATAAAAAACACTGTCCTTACAGCCACATTAAATTTCCTCAGCGTGTAAAACCGTAGCCTGTAACAGAGCCTGCAAGTCTTACGGCTATTAAATTGGCCTCATAAAGCTACCCGCAAATGATCTGTGGGATACAGGTGTAAAAACCCTACGGGATGTCGAAAATCCTTTGACCTGTCAAGACTGTAACTGTTACGGTTGGAAATCGCTAGATTGCTCCAAATCCACTAGCGTTCAAACCCGTAACCCGTAAATGGAGCCAAAAAGCCTATGGGTACTAAAGAGGACCCACAAGGTGTTAAAGTCCTATCTGTAGCACTGTAAATGCAAATATCAACACACTACTCTACTAAAGATTAAAGTGAAAGTGATGTTAGGTATTAAAGTTAATAGCACAACATTCTCAACATTCTCAAGCTCGTAAATCTGCAATATAAAATACTTTTCTTAATGTTTAATTTACGGGTTATATCGATCCCGGCAATCAGTGTGTTAATACATATAATGGAACTCGTATGGACCTGAATATCATATTTACTGATTTGTTAATTTTGCATTATATCTGGAATATGGGTCCGATTGAAACCCATAATTGAAGCCCGTAAGGCTTTGAAATCCAACCTCCATTTTTCAATGACATAATGATGACAATCTATTTTACCATTGGCTCCATCTAAATCCGTAACTGCGGGTTTGACTGATTGATCATGTTCACAGTCGCACATGCAGCATGCACAAGAATGGTTTACGGGCCTGGTCGCGGCATGGTTGAATGTAATAGCTCTGTAACGCAGCAGAATTTCAAGGCTTTGAATTTAATGTGGCTATAAATTTCTCTCTCCCAGAGCCCCTGCCTTCGCCAGCAGTCTGCAGATCAGACCAGCCTTCATTGCTGTCTGTGTCTCTCAGGCACCTCACAGCCAGACATAATGGAGGGACGACACCAATGTCTCTGTGTGAGACTTTTACAACATAGTTAACTTTCTCCTTGCTGGTATGAACTCTGCAGCGCATCCACACTGACCTCTAGGGGGCCACTCTGTCACTTTTTTATGTTATTTAAAATATTTGTTGATCTACTTATTCAGATATAAAGAGTCCATGTCAGAGAGGAGGGAGAAAGAAAGGGGAAAGAGAGGTTGAAGAGATTTAGTCTGTGTAAAGGAGTGCTAGAATTTACAATCAGGCTTTCTTGGGGATCTGCTCCATGTCCATAAGGGTGTGTAATTTTTTTGTTCTTTTTTTTTTTTTTTTTTTTTTTCTCTTTTTTTGCTTGGGATTTTTTTGAGTCTTGTGGGATGTACGATTATTCTTGCTATTGATATAATTGTTCTTATCTATGTATTGGGATAACTGGGATATATATATATATATATATATATATATATATATATATATATATATATATATATATATATATCTATATATATATATATATATATAACTTAACAACATATTACTGTATTGATGATGGTCACTGTATGAAAAAATGTGTTGTTCAATCTGAATAATAGATGGAAATACCAGTTATTTGTATTGATAAATTATATGTATCACTCAATGTTTGTTATGTTTTAAAATGTTTGTAGATAAAAATATTTGTAAAAAAAAATAAAAGAGGCTATGTTAAAATCAGATTTAAGTTTAATGGATTATGAATGTATGAATCGGATATAGATGAGGATCAGTAGTGTATGAAAAACATTTTTTTTTGCATGAAAAAATCCCCAAATAAACATTAACAAATTCACCCTAACGTTTGAAAATTTCTTCAGTTTTCTGCCACTTAATTTTGAGAAGGAATGCCTGTTGAAAACCTTAAATTCTAAATTTGCATAAAATTCATAATTTGGCTAATTAAAGGCAGCTGTAACATTGTTTCAATGGGAAGTCAGTTTGTAGCAAAGCATCTCTTTTTGTTTTATACATACAAGTTTACAAACAAGTATTCTATTAATTTCCCAGCTAATTAAACATTATTTCCACTACAGGTACTCACACTACTACCTTGTTCTGTAGTTTTTCCAATGACATGCTAAGGATCAGCAGGTAGTCACACAGCACTTAATGTTAAGTCTAAAGGACTACACACAATGAATGACTAAAGATGGCATACATGGTTTCAACAAAAAAAATATACATATACACATATAGAACTAGAGTTGCTGTGCAGATACACAATAAAAAAAAGGGTACATTCTACCCCCAGCACCCGGACACACACAAACCCTGGCATACTGAGTCACATACAATTCTCCACCCAAACAAACCCAATACAGAAACAAACAAATAATGGCTTCACCGACAATTTCACATGCCCAAACCAACCCACCCACATGCGGACTATGTAATGCTCACACACTCTGACCACAACTGATTCTTAAACTTACCACTGCCATAAGACTGACACAGCGCAGTGTCCTTTTGGTTCATCTCATTCTAACAGAGGTGTGTATTGCAGTGTACATTTGTGCAATAAGGAGCTTTTGTATAAACTGCTCTCATTAGCATATGTAAACAGATACTTTAAACACAGAACCTTCTCTCTTAAAATCTGCAGGATCATATTGTTTTAATTAAGCAGCATCTTATCTCTTTTCAGTAGGGTTACATGTCACAATAAGCTGAAAATAAAAAAGAAATCTACACATATTGAATAGAATACATTTTAGTCTATCAGGAGGATTATATTATGACCTATGGCTAAGCGTATAACAAATACATATATGCGCACACAATCATCTACATATATATATATATATATATATATATATATATATATATATATATATATCCTTTAGCTCGGAAATTGGTCCATGTCCTGTTTAAAAAAGAGATTTCTACGGAAGCTTCAAGAGGTGGCTGTGTGGAGCACTTCAGCACACTAGGGTTGTGTATCATGGAAGAGATAAGAGAGCAAGGGGCAGTAGAACAGCAAAGTACAGGGGGGTGGGTTCTGTGACAGGAGAGGGAAGGATATATGGATAGCTGCTTTTTAGGGTGGGTGCTAAAAGGCTAAACGGGGGGTGGATGTAGAGAGACAGGGTGCTATGTGATGATAGTATATGTATACGCAGTATCTCATAAAAGTGAATAGAATGCACCCCCCACATTATTGTGAAAATGTTATTATATCTGTTCATGTGACAACACTGAAGAAATGACACTCTGCTACAACGTAAAGTAGTAAGTGTACAGCATGTATATCAGTGTAGATTTGCTGTCCCCTCAACATAACTCAACACATTAATGTCTAAACCGTTGGCAACAAAAGTGAGTACACCCCTAACTGGAAATTGCCAAATTGGGCCCAATTAGCCATTTCCCCTCACCGTTGTCATGTGACTCGTTAGTATTACAAGGTCTCATGTGTGAATGGGGAGCAGGTGTGTTAAATTTGGTGTTAATGCTCACACACTCTCTCATACTGATCACTGGAAGTTCAATATGGCACCTCATGGCAAAGAAGTTGAGTGCATGTGTTCAGAGTAATATCCAGAGGTTATCTTTGGAAAGTAAACATAGGAGTGCAGTCAGCATTGCTGCAGAGGTTGAAGTGGTGGGGGATCAGCCTGTCAGTGCTCAGACCATATGCTGCACACTGCATCAAATTGGTCTGCATGGCTGTCGTCCCAGCAGGAAGCCTTTTCTAAAGATGATGCACAAGAAAGCCCACAAACAGTTTGCTAAAGGCAAGCAGACTAAGGACATAGATTACTGGAACCATGTACTGAAGTCCGATGAGACCAAGATAAACTTATTTGATACAGATGGTGTCAAGCGTGTGTGGCGGCAACCAGGTGAGGAGTACAAAGACTAGTGTGTCTTGCCTACAGTCAAGCATGATGCTGGGAGTGTCATGGTCTGAGCCTGCATGAGTGCACTGGGGAGCTACAGTTCATTGAGGGAACCATGAATCCCAACATGTACTGTGACATACTGAAGCAGAGCATGATCTCCTCCCTTCGGAGACTGGGCCGCAGGGCAGTTTTCAACTTGATTCCAACTTCCAACTTGATAACGACCCCAAACACACCTCCAGGTGACCACTGCCTTGCTAAAGAAGCTGAAGGTAAAGGTGATGGACTGGCCAAGCATGTCTCCAGACCTAAACCATACTGAGCATCTGTGGTGCATCCTCAAATGGAAGGTGGGGGAGCACAAGGTCTCTAACATCCACCAGCTCTGTGATGTTATCATGGAGGAGTGGAAGAAGACTCTAGTGGCAACCTGTGAAGCATGTGAACTCCATGCCCATGAGGGTTAAGGCAGTGCTGGAAAATAATGGTGGCCACACAAAATATTGGCACTTTGGGCCCAATTTGGAAATTTCCACTTAGGGGTGTACTCACGTTTGTTGCCAACGATTTATGCATTAATGGTTGTGTGTTGCGTTATTTTGAGGGAACAGTACATTTACACTGTTATACAGGCTGTACACGTACTACTTTACATTGTAGCAGAGTATAATATGTATATATATATATATATATATATATATATATATATATATATATATGTCACTACTTTTTATGCTGAGGGGGCTTGTGTACTCCAATGAAGCTATGAGCTATACCATGCATGGTTACTCAAGATGGGCAGGTCATAGGAGAGAAGTCATACATGCAGTCTGCTGGAGAAGGAACTGGAAACTCACTCCATGATAACCTTGTAGATATGCACAACCAGAGACATAATGGTATGGCAAGGTAATGTGAGCCCCACAGGTCAGAAAGTCCCTACCACAGTACTGGAGCAGGAGTAGTATCAGATCCAATTAAATGGTTGGGACAAAGCTGAGAGGACACCCAGCTGTGGATGTGTCTGGATGGGAAAAGTTCACTGCTGCAAAGAACAATTTTGCATAGGAACCTGAAATGTTAGAACCATGAGCCAAGGCAAAATTAAAGCAGTCAAACATGAGATGACAAAGTTAAACATTGATATTGTGGCAGAAGCAGCCACAAGAGACTTTTGCATTGATTATTGCCTGTATTTAACCTGTATGTTATTTGAGCATAGTGGATTTTATTAGACTGGTTCTCGCCCTTTAAATGCTCGGACAAAGGATCTGCAGTTTTGCTATGCACATCGGATGCAGAGTGTGAAGAAAAACCCTGTTTTATGGTTATTTTATTCTTATGGTTAAAATATGATCACATTGCTATACAGTAGATATGTTGGTCTGCTAGCCTAAAAGATAATCCTATCACAGGGGCTCAAACCTCACAGCAGACCGTTGTTCGGCAGTTAGAGCCATTTGGGAAATTTGCTATTTCGTATGGAACCGAAAGTAAAGGATATGTGAATATACCCGAACGGATAGTGAATGGGGACAGACTATACCAACTTGAAACGGGCCACGCTAAAAGAGCTATTGGAAGCAAGGGGAATTATTGCCAGCAATAAAACCAAAGCTACCCTTATTGCTGAACTCATGGAGGGAGACCGGGCAGCTGCTACAGCACCTCTTATGGACAGCACACAGAATGAGTTTGGAAGAGAACTCCAAAGCAGACTGGCCTTTTTCCCAGGTACGCCTCCCACAGAAACCTTGGAAAGGATTATGGCAGATGTCCACGAATACATAATGGGAAAGCAGCGGGCAGCCCGGAGGTCCGGAGAGGGGTCGCTAATCATACCACACATAGTACCGGGGAAGCCTAAAATCCTGTACCATGCTTTTAAAAACTATGTGGAGACCGAAGACATCGATGGCTACTTGCATGACTTTGAGAGGTTATGCCAATTACATGAGATCAACGCCGCCGACCAGGTAACCCTGTTGGTGGGTAAGCTAGCGGGCCGGGCAGCAGAAGCCTACCACACCATGCCAGACGAGGATAGCAGAGACTACCAGAAAGTAAAGCAGGCGATCCTGGACAGGTATGCAATTACCCCGGAGGCATACCGGCAGCGGTTCCGAGAAAGCCGAAAGACGGAGAAAGATACACATATGGAGTGGGCACACCGCTTAACTAGGGCGGGCAAAGGTTGGGTGCAAGCCGCACAAGCAACCACAGTGGAGGACATGCTACAATTACTGCTACTGGAGCAATTCTTGCAGGGGTTAACCCCGGATTTACAAAACTGGCTGAGGGATCGGAAACCGCGCATCTTAACTGACGCCGCCAGGTGGGCAGATGAGTACCAAGATGCCAGGAGGGCACAGCGGGCACAGGCATGGTCCATCTTGGGAGCTGCTAACCCACCTCCCACCATTAACCCCACCCCAGCACTGCGTCCGGGTGGTGGGAACTACCAAACCCCTCCACGGTACAACAATGCCCGATCTTTCATCAGGTGCCACACGTGTAGCCAGCAGGGCCACATGCAGAGAGACTGTCCCAGAAACAGAAACCGTCCCACGTGGAATACTCCAACTAGTTCCCCTGCAAACCGGGCAGCAGTACACTGCTACCAGAATGAGCCTCGACAACCTTTCTTCGGAACCCGGTCTAATGAAGATTCTTTGGGCACCCTCCACGAGGTTAACCCAGTACAAGCAGCTGCAGACAACCGACAGGGACCCCGCCAAGGGGTACACGTAGAGGGAAAACGCCTTCAGGGTCTGCGCGATTCTGGGGCCATCAAAACCCTGGTTCGCAATCACTTAGTCCCCAAGCACCAGCTCACTGGAGAATATGTGGCAGTCCGGGTGGTTTCTCAGCACCCAGCGCAGGAATCGCTACCCGTGGTAACACGGCAGCAGGCCTGCACCACTGCATCTTCTGAACACTCCGGTAAGTAATAGTACTGACCCATCTTTCGTCCCCTGGTACTGAAGTAGTCACCGACCCGTCCCTGCAGGTATACCGGGATAGGGTTACACAGAATCAGGCAGGGTTGGAGGGGGAAAGATACGCTTGGGAGAAAGGATTATTATATAGATATGCTGAGAAGGTAGTAGCAGGATCTGTACCCGTGACCCTCACACAATTAGTCGTGCCACGAAAGTACAGGCAAGAATTACTACGTATTGCCCATGACATCCCTTTATCAGGACATCTAGGCGTCAGTAGGACGAAGCATCGTTTGACCCAAAACTTCTTTTGGCCAGGGGTCTCCAAAGATATTCGGCAGTATTTCCAAACTTGTGACACATGCCAGAGAGTAGGGAAGAGAGGGGACCGGTACAAGCAAAAATGCACTCCCTACCCATAAAAGAGGAACACTTCAGCAGAGTGGCAGTATATATAATCGGACCCCTAGCAAAACCCAGCCCATCAGGGAAGAAGTATATACTAACCGTCTTCGACTATGCCGCCCGGTACCCAGAGGCCATAGCCCTAACTAATATCCATGGGGAGACTATAGTAGATGCCCTAATCCGGATATTCTCCAGAATGGGGTTCCCCAAAGAGATTATCTCAGATCGGGGTACCCAATTCACAGCCAAAGTCACTCATCAGTTATGGAGAACATGTGGGGTAAAACCTATTGAAAACTCAGCGTATCACCCCCAGTCCAATAAGCTCTGTGAACGGTTCAACCGAACCTTAAAGCAAATGCTCCGTACCTTCATGGATACCCAGAAGGACTGGGAAAGGCTTCTACCCCATATGCTCTTCGCATACCGAGAGGTACCCCAGGAGTCAACGGGGTTCTCGCCATTCAAATTACTATTCGGAAGGAGAGTGCAGGGTCCCTTAGACCTCATTAGGGAACACTGGGAGGGAACGGTCACCAGTAACGGTACCCCTATCGTCCCATATGTACTAGAGTTCAGGGAACGCTTGGAGACCCTAATCCAGACGGTACGGTCTAATCTCCAGGCGGCCCAGCAACGACAGCGCAGATGGTACGATAGGGGAGCCAGAGACCGAGTTTCAAATAGGACAAAAGGTGTTAATCTGGAAGCCAGTCCAAAATGACAAACTGCAGGCCTCCTGGCAAGGCCCTTATAAGGTGGTGGAACAGGTATGTGACATCACCTATATAATTGCCCCATGTACAGGAGCAGGCGGTAGACGCATGCTCCACGTTAACATGCTGAAACTCTATCACGAGCGGACCGAAGAAGTAACTGCCATATGTGCCTCGGCCGCCAAGGACCCGGATAACCTACCCCTACCAGACCTATTAGCCCAAGGGGGGGCCAACACCGAATTAGGGGAAGTACAGCTAGGAGACAGGCTGAGCACTAGAGAGCAAGCTCAAATACTTGAGCTGATCCGGGAAAAAGGGGATACCTTCTCCAACCAGCCCGCAGGGTAGAAACCCACACGGTAGAAACCCCAGGGCAACAACCACAGGGTAGAAACCCCAGGGCAACACCCTCTTCGACAGACCCCCTACCGCATACCCGAATCCATAAAACATCATATGCTGAAGGAGATTGACGAAATGTTACAACTAGGAGTGATAGAACACTCAGATAGCCCATGGGCCTCTCCGGTAGTGCTGGTACCGAAGCGAGACGGAACCACCCGCTTCTGCTTCGACTATCGGAAACTTAATGATAAAACCATTTCAGATGCCTATCCCATGCCCCGAATCGATGAGCTCTTAGATAAAATGGCCAGGGGCCAGTACCTCACCACAATAGACTTGTGCAAAGGGTACTGGCAGATCCCACTAGCCGAGGATGCCATCCCAAAGTCCGCATTCGTCACCCCGTTTGGGCTATACCAATTCAAGGTGATGCCATTCGGGATGAAGAATGCGCCGGCTACGTTTCAGCGGATGGTGGACCGGTTACTGGACGGATCCCAAGAGTATGCTTGTGCCTATTTAGATGACATAGCAATCTTTAGCAATTCCTGGGACGGGCACTTGACCCATATAGGAGCCATCCTCAACCGCATCAGGGAGGCAGGTCTCACATTAAAACCCAGAGAGTGCCACGTAGGGATGGCCGAAGTGCAGTACTTAGGCCACAGGGTGGGGAGTGGGCGGCAAAAGCCAGAACCCGCTAAGATAGAGGCCGTAGCTAAGTGGCCAACCCCTCGCACGAAAACTCAGGTTTTAGCTTTTCTAGGGGCTGCCGGCTATTACCGTAAATTTGTACCTAATTATAGTGCCCTAGCCAAGCCCCTTACTGACCTCACCAAAAAGAACTTACCCAAAGTAGTGACCTGGAGCCCAGAGTGTGAGAAGGCATTCCAAGGGGGTCAATACAGACCCCATATATACATACTTAACCCTGTCACTCATGGGGGTCAATACCGACACCATTAAGCACTTAATTAACCCGGTCACTTGTGGGGGTTAATCCAGACCCTCATGAACCTTAATTAACCCGTCACTCACGGGGATCAATATATACCCCAATAACACTTAATTAACCCCCTCACTCATGGGGGTGAATACAGACCCCTATAAGCAATTAATTAACCGTGTCATGCATGGTGGTCAATACAGACCCCATAAGCACTTCATTAACCCTGTCACTCATGGGGGTCAATACAGACCCCCATAAGCACTTAATTAACCCTGTCACTCATGGGGGTCAATACAGACCCCCATAAGACCTTCATTAACCCTGTCACTCATGAGGGTCAATACAGACCCCCAAAAGCCCTTCATTAACCCTGTCACTCATGAGGGTCAATGCAGACCCCCATAAGCACTTAATTAATCGCCTCACTCAATACAGACCCCATAAATCCCTAATTAACCCGTCACTCATAGGGGTCAATATTGACCCTCATAAGCGCTTAATTAACCCTGTCACACATGGGGGTCAATACAGACCCCCATAAGCACTTAATAATCCATTCACTCATGGGGGTCAAAACAGACCCCATAAATCCCTAATTAACCCTGTCACTCACGGGGGTCAATACAGACTCCCATAAGAACTTAATTAACAATGTCACGCATGGGGGTCAATACAGACACCCATAAATCCCTAATTAACCCTGGCACGCATGGGGGTCAAAACAGACCCCCATAGGCACTTAATTAACCCTGTCACTCATGGGGGTCAATACAGACCCCCATAAGCACTTTATTAACCCTGTCACTCATGCGGGTTAATACAGACCCCCTAAGCCAATAAATAACCCTGGCACTTATGGGGTTCAATACAAACCACCATAATACGTTAACCCTGTCACTCATGGGGGTCAATACAGACACCATAAGCACTTAATTAACCCTTTCACTCATTGGAGACAATCCAGACCCCATAAACTCTTAATTAACCCTGTCCCACATGGGGGTATATACAGACCCCCATAAGCATTTAATTAACCCCCTCACTCATTGGGTTCAATACAGACCCCATAAATCCCTAATTAACCCTGTTACTCATGGGGGTCAATACAGACCCCCATAAGCCCTTAATTACCCTGTCACTCATGGGGTTAATGAAGACCACCATAAACACTTAATAAACCTGGTCACTCATGGGGGTCAATCCAGACCATAAACCCTTAATTAACCCGGTCACTCATGGGGGGTCAATCCAGACCCTCATAAACCTTAACAACCCCTTCACTCACGGGGGTCAATACAGACCGCCATAAGCACTTAATTAACCCCCTCACTCATGGGGGTCAATACAGACCCCATAAATTAATGCTATCACTCATGGGGGTCAATACAGACCCCCATAAGCACTTAATTAACCCTATCACGCATGGAGGTCAATACAGACCCCCATAAGTACTTAATTAACCCCATCACTCATGGGGGTCAATACAGACCCCCATAAGCACTTAATGAACCTGGTCACTCGTGGGGTTCAATCCAGACTGCCATAAACCCTTAATTAACCCTGCCATGCATAGGGGTCAATACAGATCCCCATAAGCACTTAATTAACCCCCTCACTCATGGGGGTCAATACAGACCCCATAAATTAACGCTATCACTCATGGGGGTCAATACAGACCACCATAAGCACTTAATTAACCCAGTCATTCATGGGGTTAATGAAGACCACCATAAACACTTAATGAACCTGGTCACTCATGGGGGTCAATCTAGACCATAAACCCTTAATTAATCCGGTCACTCATGGGGGTTCAATCCAGACCCTCATAAACCTTAACAACCCCTTCACTCACGGGGGTCAATCCAGACTGCCATAAACCCTTAATTAACCCTGCCATGCATAGGGGTCAATACAGATCCCCATAAGCACTTAATTAACCCTGTCACGCATGGGGGTCAATACAGAACCCCATAAGCACTTAATTAACCCTGTCATGCATGGGGGTCAATACAGAACCCCATAAGAACTTAATTAATCCTGTCACTCATTGGGGTCAATACAGACCCCCATAATCACCTAATTAACCCTGTCACTCATGGGGGTAAATACAGATCCCCATAAGCACCTAATTAACCCTTTCAAACATGGGGAAAATACAGACCCCCATAAGCGCTTAATTAACCCTGTCACTCATGGGGCTCAATACAGACCCCCATAAGGACTTAATTAACCCTGTCACTCATGGGGGTCAATACAGACACCAATAAGCACTTAATTAACCCGGTCACTTGTGGGGATTAATCCAGACCCTCATAAACCTTAATTAACCCCATCACTCACGGGGATCAATATAGACCCCAATAAGCACTTAATTAACCCCCTCACTCAAGGGGGTGAATACAGACCCCTATAAGCAATTAATTAACCCTGTCATGCATGGTGGTCAATATGGACCCCCATTAGCACTTCATTAACCCCGTCACTCATGAGGGTCAATACAGACCCCCATAAGCGCTTAATTAACCCTGTCACTCATGGGGGTCAATACAGACCCCAATAAGTGCTTAATTAACCCTGTCACTCATGGGGGTGAATACAGACCCCCATAAGCACTTAATAATCCATTCACTCATGGGGTCAAAACAGACCACATAAATCCCTAATTAACCCTGTCACTCATAGGGGTCAATACTGATCCCCATAAGCGCTTAATTAACCCTGTCACTCATGGGGGTTAATACAGACCCCCATAAGCACTTAATAATCCCCTCACTCATGGGGGTCAAAACAGACCACATAAATCCCTAATTAACCCTGTCATTCACGGGGGTCAATACAGACTCCCATAAGCACTTAATTAACCCTGTCACGCATGGGGGTCAATACAGACACCCATAAATCCCTAATTAACCATGGCACGCATGGGGGTCAATACAGACCCCCATAGGCACTTAATAAACCCCGTCACTCATGGGGGTCAATACAGACACCCATAAACCCCTAATTAACCCTGTCACTCATGCGGTTCAATACAGACCCCCTAAGCCAATAAATAACCCTGGCACTCATGGAGTTCAATACAAACCACCATAATACGTTAATTAACCCTGTCACTCATGGGGGTAAATACAGACACCATAAGCACTTAATTAACCCGGTCACTCATTGGAGTTAATCCAGACCCCATAAACCCTTAATTAACCCTGTACCACATGGGGGTCTATACAGACCCCCATAAGCACTTAATTAACCCCCTCACTCATGGGGGTCATTACAGACCCCATAAATCCCTAAATAACCCATGTCACTCATGGGGGTCAATACAGACCCCCATAAGCACTTAATTACCCGGTCACTCATTGGGGTTAATGAAGACCACCAGAAACCCTTAATGAACCTGGTCACTCATGGGGGTCAATCCAGACCATAAACCCTTAATTAACCTGGTCACTCATGGGGGGTCAATCCAGACCCTCATAATCCTTAACAACCCCTTCACTCACGGGGGTCAATACAGACCGCAATAAGCACTTAATTAACCCCCTCACTCATGGGGGTCAATACAGACCCCCATAAGACCTTCATTAACCCTGTCACTCATGAGGGTCAATACAGACCCCCAAAATCCCTTCATTAACCCTGTCACTCATGATGGTCAATACAGACCCCTATAAGCACTTAATTAATCCCCTCACTCAATACAGACCCCATATATCCCTAATTAACCCTGTCACTCATGCAGGTATATACAGACCCCAATATGCACTTAATGAACCTGGACACTCATGCGATTCAATCAAGACTGCCATAAACCCTTAATTAACCCTGCCATGCGTGGGGGTCAATACAGATCCCCATAAGCACTAAATTAACCCTGTCATGCATGGGGGTCAATACAGAACCTCATAAGCACTTAATTAACCCTGTCATGCATGGGGCTCAATACAGAACCCCATAAGCACTTAATTAATCCTGTCACTCATGGGGGACAATACAGACCCCCATAAACACCTAATTCACCCTGTCACTCATGGGGGTAAATACCGATCCCCATAAGCACCTAATTAACCCTTTCACACATGGGGGCCAATACAGACCCCCATAAGCGCTTAATTAACCCTGTCACTCATGGGGGTCAGTACAGACCCTCATAAGGACTTAATGAACCCTGTCACTCATGGGGGTCAATACAGACCCCATAAATACCTACTTAACCCTGTCTCTCATGGGGGTCAATACAGATACCCATAAGCACTTAATTAACCCGATCACTTGTGGGGGTTAATCCAGACCCTCATAAACCTTAATTACCCCGTCACTCACGGGGATCAATATAGACCCCAATAAGCACTTAATTAACCCTGTCATGCATGGTGGTCAATACAGACCCCCAGAAGCACTTCATTAACCTCGTCACTCATGAGGGTCAATACAGACCCCCATAAGCGCTTAATTAATCCTGTCACTCATGGGGATCAATACAGACCCCCATAAGCACTTAATAATACCCTCACTCATGGGGGTCAAAACAGACCCCATAAATCCATAATTAACCCTGTCACTCATGTGGGTCAATACTGACCCCCGAAAAGCGCCTAATTAACCCTGTCACTCATGGGGGTCAATACAGACCCCCATAAGCACTTAATAATCCCCTCACTCATGGCGGTCAAAACAGATCCCCATAAGCACTTAATTACCCGGTCACTCATGGGGGTTAATAAAGACCACCATAAACCCTTAATGAACCTGGTCACTCATGGGGGTCAATCCAGACCATAAACCCTTAATTAACCCGGTCACTCATGGGGGTCAATCCAGAACCTCATAAACCTTAACAACCCCTTCACTCTTGGGGGTCAATACAAACCGCCATAAGCATTTAATTAACCTTCTCACTCATGGGGGTCAATACAGACCCCATAAATTAACCCTATCATGCATGGGGGTCAATACAGACCCCCATAAGCACTTAATTAACCCTGTCCTGCATGGGGGTCAATACAGACCCCCATAAGCACTGAATTAACCCTGTCCCACATGGGGGTCAATACAGACCCCCATAAGTACTTAATTAACCCCGTCACTCATGGGGGTCAATACTGACGCCCATAAGCGCTTAATTAACCCTGTCACTCATGGGGGTCAATACAAACCCCCATAAGCACTTAATAATCCCCTCACTCATGGGGGTCAAAACAGACCCCATAAATCCCTAATTAAGCCTGTCACTCACGGGGGTCAATAAAGACTCCCATAAGCACTTAAGTAACCCTGTCACGCATGGGGTCAATACAGACACCCATAAATCCGTAATTAACCCTGGCACGCATTAGGGTCAATACAGACCCCCATAAGCACTTAATTAACGCCGTCACTCATGGGAGTCAATACAGACACCCATAAACCCCTACTTAACCCTGTCACTCATGGGGGTCAATACAGACCCCCATAAGCACTTTATTAACCCTGTCACTCATGCGGGTCAATACAGACCCCCATAAGAACTAAATTAACCCCCTCACTCATGGAGGTCAATACAGACCCCATAAATCCCTAATTAAGCCTATCACTCATGGGGGTCAATACAGATCCCCATAAGCACTTAATTACCCGGTCACTCATGGGGGTTAATAAAGACCACCATAAACCCTAAATGAACCTGGTCACTCATGGGGGTCAATCCAGACCATAAACCCTTAATTAACCCGGTCACTCATGGGGGTCAATCCAGACCCTCATAAACCTTAACAACCCCTTCACTCTTGGGGGTCAATACAAACCGCCATAAGCATTTAATTAACCTCCTCACGCATGGGGGTCAATACAGACCCCCATAAGCACTTAATTAACCCTGTCCTGCATGGGGGTCAATACAGAACCCCATAAGCACTGAATTAACCCTGTCCCACATGGGGGTTAATACAGACCCCCATAAGTACTTAATTAACCCCGTCACTCATGGGGGTCAATACAAACCCCCATAAGCACTTAATAATCCCCTCATTCATGGGGGTCAAAACAGACCCCATAAATCCCTAATAACCTTATCACTCATGTGGGTCAATACAAACCCCCATAAGCACTTAATGAACCCGGTCACTCATGGGTGTCAATCCAGACCACCATAAACCCTTAATTAACCCTAGCATGCATGGGGGTCAATACAGACCCCCATAAGCACTTAATTAACCCTGTTACACATGGGGGTGAATACAGACCCCCATAAGCACTTAATTAACCCTGTCACGCATAGGGTTCAATACAGACCCCCATAAACCTTAATAACCCCGTCACACACAGGGGTCAATACACTGCCATAAGCACTTAATTAACCTCCACACTCATTGGGGTCAATACAGACCTCATAAATCCCTAATTAACCCTTTCACTCATGGGGGTCAATACAGACCCTCAAAAGCACTTAATTATTCCGGTCACTCATGGGTGTCAATCCAGACCCCCATAAACCCTTAATTAACCCTGTCACTCATGAGGGTGAATACAGACCCCATAAGCACTTAATTAACCCTGTCACTCATGGGGGTCAATACAGACCCCCATAAGCACTTAATTAACCTGGTCACTCATGGGGGTCAATGCAGACCCTCATAAACCTTAATTTACCCCGTCACTCACAGGGGTCAATACAGACCCCCATAAGCACTTAATTAACCCCCTCACTCATTGGGGTCAATACAGACCCCATAAATCCCTAATTAACCCTGTCACTCATGGGGGTGAATACAGACCCCATAAGCACTTAATTAACCCTGTCATACATGGGGGTCAATACAGACCCCCATAACAACTTAATTAACCCTGTCCCTCATGGGGGCCAATACCGACCCCATAAGCACTTAATTAATCCCCTCACTCATGGGGGTCAATACAGACCCAATAAATCCCTAAATAACCCTGTCACTCATGCAGGTCAATACAGATCCCCATAAGCTCTTATTGAACCCAGTTACTCATGGTAGTCAACACAGACACCCATAAGCACTTAATTAACCCTGTCACTCATGGGGGTCAACACAGAACCCCATAAGCACTTAATTAACCCTGTCACTCATGGGGGTCAATACAGACCCCCATAAGACCTTCATTAACCCTGTCACTCATGAGGGTCAATACAGACCCCCAAAAGCCCTTCATTAACCCTGTCACTCATGAGGGTCAATACAGACCCCCATAAGCACTTCATTAATCCCCTCACTCAATACAGACCCCATATATCCCTAATTAACCCTGTCACTCATGCGGGTATATACAGACCTCAATAAGCACTTAATAAACCTTGTCACTCATGGGGTTCAATCCAGACTGCCATAAACCCTTAATTAACCCTGCCATGCATGGGGGTCAATACAGATCCCCATAAGCACTTAATTAACCCTGTCATGCATGGGGGTCAATACAGAACCCCATAAGCACTTATTTAACCCTGTCATGCATGGGGCTCAATACAGAACCCCATAAGCACTTAATTAATCCTGTCACTCATGGGGTTCAATACAGACCCCGATAATCACCTAATTCACCCTGTCACTCATGGGGGTAAATACCGATCCCCATAAGCACCAAATTAACCCTTTCACACATGGGGGCCAATACAGACCCCCATAAGCGCTTAATTAACCCTGTCACTCATGGGGGTCAATACAGACCCCCATAAGGACTTAATGAACCCTGTCACTCATGGGGGTCAATACAGACCCCCATAAGCACCTAATTAACCCTTTCACACATGGGGGCTAATACAGACCCCCATAAGCGCTTAATTAACCCTGTCACTCATGGGGGTCAATACAGACCCCCATAAGGACTTAATGAACCCTGTCACTTATGGGGGTCAATACAGACCCCCATAAGCACTTAATTAACCCGGTCACTTGTGGGGGTTAATCCAGACCCTCATAAACCTTAATTAACCCCGTCACTCACGGGGATCAATATAGACCCCAATAAGCACTTAATTAACCCCCTCACTCATGGGGGTGAATACAGACCCCCATAAATCCCTAATTAACCTTGTCACTCATGGGGGTCAATACAGACCCCCATAAGCACTTAATTTCCCCGGTCACTCATGGGGGTCAATACAGACCCCCATAAACCCTTAATTAACCCTGTCACTCATGGTGGTGAATACAGACCCCATAAGCACTTAATTAACCCTGTCATGCATGGTGGTCTATACAGACCTCATAAGAACTTAATTAACCCTGTCCCTCTTGGGGGCAAATACCGACCCCAATAAGCACTTAATTAATCCCCTCACTCATGGGGGTCAATACAGACCCAATAAATCCCTAATTAACCCTGTCACTCATGGGGGTCAATACAGACCCCATAAGCACTTAATTAACCCTGTCATGCATGGTGGTCTATACAGACCTCATAAGAACTTAATTAACCCTGTCCCTCTTGGGGGCCAATACCGACCCCAATAAGCACTTAATTAATCCCCTCACTCATGGGGGTCAATACAGACCCAATAAATCCCTAATTAACCCTGTCACTCATGGTGGTAAATACAGACCCCATAAGCACTTAATTAACCCTGTCATGCATGGTGGTCTATACAGACCTCATAAGAACTTAATTAACCCTGTCCCTCTTGGGGGCCAATACCGACCCCAATAAGCACTTAATTAATCCCCTCACTCATGGGGGTCAATACAGACCCAATAAATCCCTAATTAACCCTGTCACTCATGGGGGTCAATACAGACCCCCATAAGCTCTTATTGAAACCGGTTACTCATGGGGGTCAATCCAGACAGCCATTAACCCTTAATTAACCCTGGCATGCATGGGGGTCAATACAGACCCATATAAGCACTTAATTAACCCTGTCACTCATGGGGGTCAATACAGACACCCATAAACTCCTAATTAACCCTTTCACTCATGGGGGTCAATACAGACCCCATAAGCATTTAATTAACCCTGTCACTCATGGGGTTCAATACAGACCCCATAAGCATTTAATTAACCCTGTCACTTATGGGGGTCAATACAGACCCCCATAATCACTTAATTAACCCTGTCATTCACGGGGGTCAATACAGACTCCCATAAGCACTTACTTAACCCTGTCACGCATGTGGGTCAATACAGACCCCCATAAGAACTTAATTAACCCCCTCACTCATGGGGGTCAATACAGACCCCATAAATCCCTAATTAAGCCTGTCACCCATGTTGGTCAATACAGATCCCCATAAGCACTTAATTACGCGGTCACTTATGGGGGTTAATGAAGACCACCATAAACCCTTAATGAACCTGGTCACTCATGGGGGTCAATCCAGACCACAAACCCTTAATTAACCGGTCACTCATGGGGGTCAATCCAGACCCTTATAAACCTTAACAACCCCTTCACTATTGGGGGTCAATACAGACCGCCATAAGCACTTAATTAACCCCCTCACTCATGTGGGTCAATACAGACCCCATAAATTAACCCTATCACTTATGGGGGTCGATACAGAACCCCATAAGCACTTAATTAATCCTGTCCTGCAAGGGGGTCAATACAGACCCCCATAAGTACTTAATTAAACCCGTCACTCATGGGGGTCAATACAGACCCCCATAAGCACTTAATAATCCCCTCATTCATGGGGGTCAAAACAGACCCCATAAATCCCTAATAACCTTGTCACTCATGGGGGTCAATACAGAACCCCATAAGCACTTAATGAACCCGGTCACACATGATGGTCAATCCAGACCACCATAAACCCTTAATTAACCCTAGCACGCATGGGGGTCAATATAGACCCCCATAAGCACTTAATTAACCCTGTTACACATGGGGGTGAATACAGACCCCCATAAGCACTTAATTAACCCTGTCACGCATGGGGTTCAATACAGACCCCCATAAGCACTTAATAATCCCCTCATTCATGGGGGTCAAAACAGACCCCATAAATCCCTAATAACCTTGTCACTCATGGGGGTCAATACAGAACCCCATAAGCACTTAATTAACCCTGTTACACATGGGGGTGAATACAGACCCCCATAAGCACTTAATTAACCCTGTCACGCATGGGGTTCAATACAGACCCCCATAAACCTTAATAACCCCATCACACACAGGGGTCAATACAGACTGCCATAAGCACTTAATTAACCTTCACACTCATGGGGGTCAATACAGACCTCATAAATCCCTAATGAACCCTGTCACTCATGGGGGTCAATCCAGACCCTCATAAGCACTTAATTAACCCGGTCACTCATGGGGGTCAATCCAGACCCTCATAAACCTTAATTAAACCCGTCACTCACAGGGGTCAATACGTCAATACAGACCCCAATAAGCACTTAATTAACCCCCTCACTCATTGGGGTCAATACAGACCCCCATAAATCCCTAATTAACCTTGTCACTCATGGGGGTCAATACAGACCCCCATAAGCACTTAATTTCCCCGGTCACTCATGGGGGTCAATACAGACCCCTATAAACCCTTAATTAACCCTGTCACTCATGGGGGTGAATACAGACCCCATAAGCACTTATTAACCCTGTCATGCATGATGGTCAAAACAGACCTCATAAGAACTTAATTAACCCTGTCCCTCTTGGGGGCCAATACCGACCCCAATAAGCACTTAATTAATCCCCTCACTCATGGGGGTCAATACAGACCCAATAAATCCCTAATTAACCCTGTCACTCATGGGGGTCAATACAGACCCCCATAAGCTCTTATTGAAACCGGTTACTCATGGGGGTCAATCCAGACAGCCATTAACCCTTAATTAACCCTGGCATGCATGGGGGTCAATACAGACCCATATAAGCACTTAATTAACCCTGTCACTCATGGGGGTTAATACAGACACCCATAAACTCCTAATTAACCCTTTCACTCATGGGGGTCAATACAGACCCCATAAGCATTTAATTACCCTGTCACTCATGGGGTTCAATACAGACCCCCATAAGCATTTAATTAACCCTGTCACTTATGGGGGTCAATACAGACCCCCATAATCACTTAATTAACCCTGTCATTCACGGGGGTCAATACAGACCAAATAAATCCCTAATTAACCCTGTCACTCATGTGGGTCAATACAGACCCCCTTAAGCAATTAATTGTTCCGGTCACTCATGGGAGTCAATCCAGACCCCTATAAACACTTAATTAACCCTGTCACTCATGGGGTGAATACAGACCCCCATAAAAACTTAATTAACCCTGTCATGTATGGGGGTCAATACAGTCCCCCATAAGCACATAATTAAACCTGACCCACATGGGGGTCAATACAGACCCCCTTAACTACTTAATAATCCCCTCACTCATGGGGGTCAAATCAGACCAAAAAAATCCCTATATTACTGTGTCACTCATGGGGGTCAATACAGACCCCCATAAGCACTTATTGAACCTGGTCACTCAAGGGGGTCAATCCAGACCCCATAAACCCTTAATTAACCCTGTCCTATGTGGGGGTCAATACAGACCCCATAAGCACTTAATTAACCCTGTCACTCATGGGGGTCAATGGAGACCTCTATAAGCACTTAGTTAACCCACTCACTCATGGGGGTCAATACAGATCCCCATAAGCACTTATTTAACCCTGGCACGCATGGGGGTCAATACAGACTAATATAAGCACTTAATTAACCCCGTCACTTATGGGGGCAATACAGCCCTTATAAACCCCTAATTAACCCTGTTACTCATGGGGGTCAATACAGACGCCCTTAAGCACTTAATTAACCCTTTCATTCATGGGGATCAATACAGACCCCCATAAGCATTTAATTAACCCTGTCACTTAGGGGGGTCAATACAAACCACCATAAGCACTTAATTAACCCTGTCACTCATGGGGGTCAATACAGACCCCATAAGCACTTAATTAACCTTGTCACTTATGGGGGTCAATACAGACCCCCATAAGCACCTAATTAACCCTATCAGTCAAGGCGGTCAATCAAGACTCGATAAACTCTTAATTAACCCTGTCCTACATGGGGGTCAATACAGACCCTCATAAACCCTTAATTAACCCTGTCACTCATGGGGGTTAACACAGACACCCATAAGCACTTAATTAACCCTGTCACTCATGGGGGTCAACACAGACCCCCATAATCACTTAATTAACCCTGTTACTCATGGGGGTCAATACAGACCCCCATAAGACCTTCATTAACCCTGTCACTCATGAGGGTCAATACAGACCCCCATAAGCACTTAAATAATCCCCTCACTCATGGGGGTCAATACAGACCCCATATATCCCTAATTAACCCTGTCATGCATGGGGATCAATACAGAACCCCATAAGAACTTAATTAATACTGTCACTCATTGGGGTCAATACAGACCCCCATAATCACCTAATTAACCCTGTCACTCATGGGGGTAAATACAGATCCCCATAAGCACCTAATTAACCCTTTCACACATGGGGACAATACAGACCCCCATAAGCGCTTAATTAACCCTGTCACTCATGGGGCTCAATACAGACCCCCATAAGGACTTAATGAACCCTGTCACTCATGGGGGTCAATACAGACCCCATAAATACCTACTTAACCCTGTCACTCATGGGGGTCAATACAGATACCCATAAGCACTTAATTAACCCGGTCACTTGTGGGGATTAATCCAGCCCCTCATAAACCTTAATTAACCCCATCATTCACGGGGATCAATATAGACCCCAATAAGCACTTAATTAACCCCCTCACTCATGGTGGTGAATACAGATCCCTATAAGCAATTAATTAACCCTGTCATGCATGGTGGTCAATATGAACCCTCATAAGCACTTCATTAACCCCGTCACTCATGAGGGTCAATACAGACCCCCATAAGAGCTTAATTAACCCTGTCACTCATGGGGGTCAATACAGACCCCATAAATCCCTAATTAACCCTGTCACTCATAGGGGTCAATACTGACCCCCATACGCGCTTAATTAACCCTGTCACTCATGGGGGTGAATACAGACCCCCATAAGCACTTAATAATCCATTCACTCATGTGGGTCAAAACAGACCACATAAATCCTTAATTAACCCTGTCACTCACGGGGGTCAATACAGACCCCCATAGGCACTTAATTAACCCCGTCACTCATGGGGGTCAATACAGACACCCATAAACCCCTAATTAACCCTGTCACTCATAGGGGTCAATACAGACCCCCTGTAAAGAATCCTTGCGTTTTCCTCCGAACTCCAGCTGAAACAAAGTGATTATAGCTCCCAATCCCCCAAACATGAGTCAAAACTTCATGAAGGGGTAAACATGAACTCTCTCCTTTATTAAAACCAAGACATCTATATAACCATTTCCACATACACAGTAGGGGCAGTGACTACCTTTGGTCAACCCCTAATTACCTATGGCCAATCAGACAGGGTCCCTACGTGGGAACCATGAGACTCCTCCCATGGGCCACCCCCAGGCGTGGCTACTATGCTCATTCTCACCCAGACTGTCCCCGTGGACACTTCCTGTTTCCTCCTGGACTATGCCCCTGGGGAAACCCCATATACTGGCCCTTTGTTCAAGTCCTGGCGACACCCTGTGAGGTTTATCTTGTTCAGGATCTTACTCAGCTCAGCTGTCCTCAGTGTTTACCTAATGGGGGATGGCCAGAATCTGTAACACATTTCTACACATTTTTCATAACTTTAAAAGTATGCATCACATTCACATAAAACATACATTTTCAGAATCAGCATACTCCAAATACAAACATGTGTCAAAATGATACCAATTGGTCCAGTGGTTCAAACGTTAGATCATAGTCCTTTCTGACCAAATGAAGCATGGCTTCCATGTCTTTGTAGGGTATTTCTACGAAAGCCCATTGTAACTCCTCAAATAACCGAACAGGTTGGTTCGTGAAGTTTGTAAAATAGGGGATTTCGTTGCACAGCTCCCCCTTAGTCCCATGGAACGGCATACCTGCTTAGATCCTAACGGATCAGCTAAGGGATGCCCGGTAATCCAGAAACCAACCAAAATTACGCCTTTTCCAGTTCAGTTTGCCAGGAGAAGCCATCGGCATTGGCATTCTTTTTCCCAGGGCGGTACTGCATTGTGAAATTATAAGGTTGCAGCGCCAAGCTCCATCTGAGTAATCTGGGGTTATCGGCAGCCACTCTGTTGAGCCAAATTAAAGGGTTGTGGTCAGTCAGCACGGTGAAAGAGCATCCATACAAGTAAGGCTGTAGCTTCTTAAGTGTCCAGACTAATGCCAGACACTCTTTCTCCACAGTGGCATAGCTGACTTCGCGGGGTAATAGTTTTCTGCTCAGGTACGCCACTGGGGGATCCATGCCATCGTCTCCCACCTGGCTCAATACTGCTCCCAGTCCAAACATTGAGGCCTCTGTGTGGACGAGAAACCTTTTAGTATGGTCCGGTGCCGCTAACACAGGAGATGCACTTAACGCAGCCTTGAGTTTCTGGAAAGCCTCCTCACACTCAGTGGACCAGATTACTTGTCGGGGCAGGGACTTTTTAGTGAGGTCTGTCAAGTAATTCCCCCCAGCCATACGGTCTAGCAGCTCATCTACTCTGGGCATGGGGTAGGCATCGGTAATGGTCTGGTCATTTAGTTTACGGTAGTCCACGCAGAACCTGGTGGTACCGTCCTTTTTAGGAACCAGGACTACTGGGGAAGCCCAGGGGCTTTGGGACGGTTCTATGACCCCCAGTTCTAACATATCCCGGAGTTCCGTTAACATACTTTCCCGTACTGCCTCTGGAATTCGGTAAGGCTGCTGCCGCAGGGGTAACTGGCCTGGGGTCTCCACTCGGTGGACTGCCAGGGTCGTATACCCTGGGGCTGCAGAAAACATGCCCCCAAATTCCTTTAACAGTTGGGAAACCTGACCTTGTTCCTCGGGACCTAATGCTGGCCCCAACTGTACTTGGTCTACTCCTGTGGGTTTCTGGGGAAGCATATCTGGTAGAGGGATACCCTCGCTATCCTCATATGCTGGAGCGCATACTGCGGCGACCTCCTCTGGCCTCTCGAGATATGGCTTAAGCATATTTACATGGAAGGACCTCCGGATCCTATTATCGGAACAGTCTGCCACAATGTACGTGGTATCACTGATCCGCTCTAGGACCGTGTAGGGGCCCTGCCAGGAGGCTTGCAACTTATCTGTTTTGATGGGTTTCAGAACTAGGACCTTTTGTCCCACTTCTAATATACGGTCCCTAGCTCCCTTGTCATATCAGTATTTTTGCCGCTTTTGGGCGGCTCGCAGGTTCTCCCGAACTGTTTCGGTCAGAGTCTGTAGCCGGTCTCTTAGCTCTAGTACAAATGAGACTATAGGGGTACCTGCTTGTTCCATATCACCTTCCCAATGTTCTCGCACGAGGTCCAGGGGTCCCCGGACCCGTCTCCCGTATAATATCTGAAAGGGAGAGAATCCGGTGGACTCCTGGGGAACCTCCCTATAGGCAAAAAGTAAATGAGGGAGGAATCTTTCCCAATTCCTGCAGGTCTCTGTGAACGTGATGAGCATTTGCTTAAGGGTGCTGTTAAATCGTTCACAGAGGCCATTGGTTTGGGGTGATAGGGGGAACTTAATATGGGTTTTACCCCACAGCTCTGCCCTGAATTTCCTTCTATGAGCTTCAGGGGTTACAGCATACCGGGCTAACAAAATCTCTTTTATCTTGTCATAGTTTTGTATATCCCCATCTGGCACAGCTCTCAATGCTTCGGCTGCTCTACCTGATAGTTTACTACTTACTACGGCAGCCCAGTTAGCGCTTTCCAAATCTTCTAACACACATTGTCTTTCAAAATCTTGCAAGTAATTGTCAATATCCATCTCACCTTCCACGAAGCTTTTAAATGCAGCGTAGTTAATTTTCCGCTGATGCCCCCTTGTAGATCCAGATAGCGACAATATATCTACTGGAGGTGATCTGTCTCTGGCTTCTCGTGCTTTCCTGGCATTCTGGGTCTCAGTAGCTTGTGCTAAGATCTGTACCACGATCTCTGGTGCAGGGTTAGGTCCTACCAGGCTGAGTCTCCATCTCACGTCCCTCTGGAAGTCTGTTTCCTCTGTATTCGCCATTTGTGGTTCGCCGGTTTTGTCGCTCTCCAGTAGTTCGGCTATTAGCGTGGCTTTCGTTTTGTTGCTTGCCACTATGCCTCGAGCTTCCAGCAGTTCCTTTAGTGTGGTTCGTTTCAAGCCTTCGTATCTATGCGCCATTCACCAGTTTCAGTTCGGTATATCCGTTCGGGAGGAAATCCCCACCACTTGCCACCAGTGTAAAGGATCCTTGCGTTTTCCTCCGAACTCCAGCTGAAACAAAGTGATTATAGCTCCCAATCCCCCAAACATGAGTCAAAACTTCATGAAGGGGTAAACATGAACTCTCTCCTTTATTAAAACCAAGACATCTATATAACCATTTCCACAGACACAGTAGGGGCAGTGACTACCTTTGGTCAACCCCTAATTACCTATGGCCAATCAGACAGGGTCCCTACGTGGGAACCATGAGACTCCTCCCATGGGCCACCCCCAGGCGTGGCTACTATGCTCATTCTCACCCAGACTGTCCCCGTGGACACTTCCTGTTTCCTCCTGGACTATGCCCCTGGGGAAACCCCATATACTGGCCCTTTGTTCAAGTCCTGGCGACACCCTGTGAGGTTTATCTTGTTCAGGATCTTACTCAGCTCAGCTGTCCTCAGTGTTTACCTAATGGGGGATGGTCAGAATCTGTAACACATTTCTACACATTTTTCATAACTTTAAAAGTATGCATCACATTCACATAAAACATACATTTTCAGAATCAGCATACTCCAAATACAAACATGTGTCAAAATGATACCAATTGGTCCAGTGGTTCAAACGTTAGATCATAGTCCTTTCTGACCAAATGAAGCATGGCTTCCATGTCTTTGTAGGGTATTTCTACGAAAGCCCCTTGTAACTCCTCAAATAACCGAACAGGTTGGTTCGTGAAGTTTGTAAAATAGGGGATTTTGTTACACCCCCATAAGCAATTTATTAACCCTGTCACTCATGCGGGTCAATACAGACCCCCTAAGCCATTAAATAACCCTGGCACTCATGGGGTTCAATACAAAACACCATAATACGTTAATTAACCCTGTCACTCATGGGGGTCAATACAGACACCATGAGCACTTAATTAACCCTGTCCCACATGGGGGTCTATACAGACCCCCATAAGCACTTAATTAACCCCCTCACTCATGGGGGTCATTACAGACCCCATAAATCCCTAATTAACCATGTCACTCATGGGGGTCAATACAGACCCCCATAAGCACTTAATTACCCGGTCACTCATTGGGGTTAATGAAGACCACCATAAACCCTTAATGAACCTGGTCACTCATGGGGGTCAATCCAGACCATAAACCCTTAATTAACCTGGTCACTCATGGGGGGTCAATCCAGACCCTCATAAACCTTAACAACCCCTTCACTCACAGGGGTCAATACAGACCGCAATAAGCACTTAATTAACCCCCTCACTCATGGGCGTCAATACAGACCCCCATAAGACCTTCATTAACCCTGTCACTCATGAGGGTCAATACAGACCCCCAAAAGCCCTTCATTAACCCTGTCACTCATGCGGGTATATACAGACCCCAATAAGCACTTAATGAACCTTTTCACTCATGGGGTTCAATCCAGACTGCCATAAACCCTTAATTAACCCTGCCATGCATGGGGGTCAATACAGATCCCCATAAGCACTTAATTAACCATGTCATGCATGGGGGTCAATACAGAACCCCATAAGCACTTAATTAACCCTGTCATGCATGGGGGTCAATACAGAACCCCATAAGCACTTAATTAATCCTGTCACTCATGGGGGTCAATACAGACCCCCATAATCACCTAATTCACCCTGTCACTCATGGGGGTAAATACCGATTCCCATAAGAACCTAATTAACCCTTTCACACATGGGGGCCAATACAGACCCCCCATAAGCGCTTAATTAACTCTGTCACTCATGGGGGTTAATACAGACCCCCATAAGGACTTAATGAACCCTGTCACTCATGGGGGTCAATACAGACCCCATAAATACCTACTAAACCCTGTCACTCATGGGGGTCAATACAGATACCCATAAGCACTTAATTAACCTGGTCACTTGTGGGGGTTAATCCAGACCCTCATAAACCTTAATTAACCCCGTCACTCACGGGGATCAATATAGACCCCAATAAGCACTTAATTAACCCCCTCACTCATGGGGGTGAATACAGACCCCTATAAGCAATGAATTAACCCTGTCATGCATGGTGGTCAATACAGACCCCCAGAAGCACTTCATTAACCCCGTCACTCATGAGGGTCAATACAGACCCCCATAAGCGCTTAATTAATTCTTTCACTCATTGGGGTCAATACAGACCCCCATAAGCACTTAATAATCCCCTCACTCATGGGGGTCAAAACAGACCCCATAAATCCCTAATTAACCCTGTCACTCATGGGGGTCAATACTGACCCCCATAAGCGCTTAATTAACCCTGTCACTCATGGGGGTCAATACAGACCCCCATAAGCACTTAATAATCCCCTCACTCATGGGGGTCAAAAAAGACCCCATAAATCCCTAATTAAGCCTGTCACTCACGGGGGTCAATGCAGACTCCCATAAGCACTTAATTAACCCTGTCACACATGGGCGTCAATACAGACACCCATAAATCCGTAATTAACCCTGGCAGGCATTAGGGTCAATACTGTAACGGATCTCCTGGCACCCCGACGGGTACCTCCGTTGATAGATGCGTCCTAGTTTGCGCCGAGGCCTACAAGCACCGCACCGGACACCTCAACCACCACAGACTCCACAACCGCCGTAGTTTAGCTGGAGCCGCGCCGTCTTCCTTCCACCCTGTATGAATTTCCAGCATCCAGGGCCGTGTGGGGAAGACCTCTCCTCCAAGGAGGACACCTTAGGAACAAGCGTTCAGTAGTTACAGCTCAAGGGAGTATGCAAAAGCATAGCAATCCCCAGTATGATATCGCGATTCCCTCAATAACGAGATGAGACTACGTTTTGAAGGGTCAAGTAGAACTATATCTTTAATGACAGGGAATCTCCTTTTATGCAATGGTGCCCTCTGAAGGGCTACACCCACATAATTATCACAGCCAATTAGATACATGGTTGAACCCCCACGTCTCCTCCCCTCAGATAACAGGTAACACAATTAAAACAGACACAATTTTAACCACATTCTGGATGTACCCCAAAAACAGGGGGTACACCTTTAAGTCCAGCACCATTCAATAGCTCTCACCCAGGGGAACAACATATTAAAAAAATGGCATGAATCAGACCAGGGGTTCAAAAGTTAGTAAAAGTATGTTTTTCACATAACACACAGACATGTCACATATCCCCCACACAATACACATATAGGACAATAGGTGTGGTCACCCCTCCCTGAGGCTCCTTGATATAATCAGACAATGATTAAATCAGCCCTCTTTGTTCTTATCTGAGAATGAAAACAGTTTATACAATCGACTTTTCTTATCTGTAACAGGATTATCTATTAGCCTAGTCGCTTTGATATTCTGAGCCAATATATTCTGTAGAACATAAAACAACATATCTACAGTACAGCAATGTGATCATATTTTAACCAAGAAGTAAATAATCATAAAACAGGGTAAAACAGTGATGGGTTCCGTTACAGCTGGGATCTGAGCGCACAAAACTACCGAATAGTGCTCAGATCATCTTCACACAGTTCAATTGTCATGTAGCTAAAGTCTTTCCCATAGTCTTTCATCATATGAATGGGCTCCATGGCATAGCTTTCTGTGGTATCATGGTTCACACAGGGCAAGTACCGAATGACCCCCCTGTATGTAAAGGGCCAGAATGAGTGACATACACTCTGGTATGGCCGAATACTGTGTTTGAAGGGCAATATGTCCCAGGGCCATAGTCGCAGGGCAGGAGGCTGGCAAACAGTCCTCTCCAAGACAAAGTGGCGAAGGGCATTCGTCACAAATACAAACCCCCATAAGCACTTAATTAACACGGTCACTCATGGGGGTCAGTACAGACACCCATAAAACCCTAATTAACCCTGTCACTCATGGGGGTCAATACAGACCCCCATAAGCACTTTAATAACCCTGTCACTCATGCGGGTCAATACAGACCCCCATAAGAACTTAATTAACCCCCTCACTCATGGGGGTCAATACAGACCCCATAAATCCCTAATTAAGCATATCACTCATGGGGGTCAATACAGATCCCCATAAGCACTTAATTACCCGGTCACTCATGGGGGTTAATGAAGACCACCATAAACCCTTAATGAACCTGGTCACTCATGGGGGTCAATCCAGACCATAAACCCTTAATTAACCCGGTCACTCATGGGGGTCAATACAGACCCCCATGAGCACTTAATAATCCCCTCACTCATGGGGGTCAAAATAGACCCCATAAATCCCTAATTAAGGCTGTCACTCACGGGGGTCAATACAGACTCCCATAAGCACTTAATTAACCCTGTCACGCATGGGGGTCAATACAGACACCCATAAATCCGTAATTAACCCTGGCAGGCATTAGGGTCAATACTGTAACGGATCTCCTGGCACCCCGACCGGGTACCTCCGTTGATAGACGCGTCCTAGTTTGCGCCGAGGCCTACAAGCACCGCACCGGACACCTCAACCACCACAGACTCCACAACCGCCGTAGTTTAGCTGGAGCCGCGCCGTCTTCCTTCCACCCTGTATGAATTTCCAGCATCCAGGGCCGTGTGGGGAAGACCTCTCCTCCAAGGAGGACACCTTAGGAACAAGCGTTCAGTAGTTACAGCTCAAGGGAGTATGCAAAAGCATAGCAATCCCCAGTATGATATCGCGATTCCCTCAATAACGAGATGAGACTACGTTTTGAAGGGTCAAGTAGAACTATATCTTTAATGACAGGGAATCTCCTTTTATGCAATGGTGCCCTCTGAAGGGCTACACCCACATAATTATCACAGCCAATTAGATACATGGTTGAACCCCCACGTCTCCTCCCCTCAGATAACAGGTAACACAATTAAAACAGACACAATTTTAACCACATTCTGGATGTACCCCAAAAACAGGGGGTACACCTTTAAGTCCAGCACCATTCAATAGCTCTCACCCAGGGGAACAACATATTAAAAAAATGGCATGAATCAGACCAGGGGTTCAAAAGTTAATAAAAGTATGTTTTTCACATAACACACAGACATGTCACATATCCCCCACACAATACACATATAGGACAATAGGTGTGGTCACCCCTCCCTGAGGCTCCTTGATATAATCAGACAATGATTAAATCAGCCCTCTTTGTTCTTATCTGAGAATGAAAACAGTTTATACAATCGACTTTTCTTATCTGTAACAGGATTATCTATTAGCCTAGTCGCTTTGATATTCTGAGCCAATATATTCTGTAGAACATAAAACAACATATCTACAGTACAGCAATGTGATCATATTTTAACCAAGAAGTAAATAATCATAAAACAGGGTAAAACAGTGATGGGTTCCGTTACAGCTGGGATCTGAGCGCACAAAACTACCGAATAGTGCTCAGATCATCTTCACACAGTTCAATTGTCATGTAGCTAAAGTCTTTCCCATAGTCTTTCATCATATGAATGGGCTCCATGGCATAGCTTTCTGTGGTATCATGGTTCACACAGGGCAAGTACCGAATGACCCCCCTGTATGTAAAGGGCCAGAATGAGTGACATACACTCTGGTATGGCCGAATACTGTGTTTGAAGGGCAATATGTCCCAGGGCCATAGTCGCAGGGCAGGAGGCTGGCAAACAGTCCTCTCCAAGACAAAGTGGCGAAGGGCACTTCGTCACAAATACAAACCCCCATAAGCACTTAATTAACACGGTCACTCATGGGGGTCAGTACAGACACCCATAAAACCCTAATTAACCCTGTCACTCATGGGGGTCAATACAGACCCCCATAAGCACTTTATTAACCCTGTCACTCATGCGGGTCAATACAGACCCCCATAAGAACTTAATTAACCCCCTCACTCATTGGGGTCAATACAGACCCCATAAATCCCTAAGTAAGCATATCACTCATGGGGGTCAATACAGATCCCCATAAGCACTTAATTACCCGGTCACTCATGGGGGTTAATGAAGACCACCATAAACCCTTAATGAACCTGGTCACTCATGGGGGTCAATCCAGACCATAAACCCTTAATTAACCCGGTCACTCATGGGGGTCAATACAGACCCCCATGAGCACTTAATAATCCCCTCACTCATGGGGGTCAAAATAGACCCCATAAATCCCTAATTAAGCCTGTCACTCACGGGGGTCAATACAGACTCCCATAAGCACTTAATTAACCCTGTCACGCATGGGGGTCAATACAGACACCCATAAATCCGTAATTAACCCTGGCAGGCATTAGGGTCAATACTGTAACGGATCTCCTGGCACCCCGACCGGGTACCTCCGTTCATAGACGCGTCCTAGTTTGCGCCGAGGCCTACAAGCACCGCACCGGACACCTCAACCACCACAGACTCCACAACCGCCGTAGTTTAGCTGGAGCCGCGCCGTCTTCCTTCCACCCTGTATGAATTTCCAGCATCCAGGGCCGTGTGGGGAAGACCTCTCCTCCAAGGAGGACACCTTAGGAACAAGCGTTCAGTAGTTACAGCTCAAGGGAGTATGCAAAAGCATAGCAATCCCCAGTATGATATCGCGATTCCCTCAATAACGAGATGAGACTACGTTTTGAAGGGTCAAGTAGAACTATATCTTTAATGACAGGGAATCTCCTTTTATGCAATGGTGCCCTCTGAAGGGCTACACCCACATAATTATCACAGCCAATTAGATACATGGTTGAACCCCCACGTCTCCTCCCCTCAGATAACAGGTAACACAATTAAAACAGACACAATTTTAACCACATTCTGGATGTACCCCAAAAATAGGCGGTACACCTTTAAGTCCAGCACCATTCAATAGCTCTCACCCAGGGGAACAACATATTAAAAAAATGGCATGAATCAGACCAGGGGTTCAAAAGTTAGTAAAAGTATGTTTTTCACATAACACACAGACATGTCACATATCCCCCACACAATACACATATAGGACAATAGGTGTGGTCACCCCTCCCTGAGGCTCCTTGATATAATCAGACAATGATTAAATCAGCCCTCTTTGTTCTTATCTGAGAATGAAAACAGTTTATACAATCGACTTTTCTTATCTGTAACAGGATTATCTATTAGCCTAGTCGCTTTGATATTCTGAGCCAATATATTCTGTAGAACATAAAACAACATATCTACAGTACAGCAATGTGATCATATTTTAACCAAGAAGTAAATAATCATAAAACAGGGTAAAACAGTGATGGGTTCCGTTACAGCTGGGATCTGAGCGCACAAAACTACCGAATAGTGCTCAGATCATCTTCACACAGTTCAATTGTCATGTAGCTAAAGTCTTTCCCATAGTCTTTCATCATATGAATGGGCTCCATGGCATAGCTTTCTGTGGTATCATGGTTCACACAGGGCAAGTACCGAATGACCCCCCTGTATGTAAAGGGCCAGAATGAGTGACATACACTCTGGTATGGCCGAATACTGTGTTTGAAGGGCAATATGTCCCAGGGCCATAGTCGCAGGGCAGGAGGCTGGCAAACAGTCCTCTCCAAGACAAAGTGGCGAAGGGCACTTCGTCACAAATACAAACCCCCATAAGCACTTAATTAACACGGTCACTCATGGGGGTCAGTACAGACACCCATAAAACCCTAATTAACCCTGTCACTCATGGGGGTCAATACAGACCCCCATAAGCACTTAATTAACCCTGTCACTCATGCGGGTCAATACAGACCCCCATAAGAACTTAATTAACCCCCTCACTCATGGGGGTCAATACAGACCCCATAAATCCCTAAGTAAGCATATCACTCATGGGGGTCAATACAGATCCCCATAAGCACTTAATTACCCGGTCACTCATGGGGGTTAATGAAGACCACCATAAACCCTTAATGAACCTGGTCACTCATGGGGGTCAATCCAGACCATAAACCCTTAATTAACCCGGTCACTCATGGGGGTCAATACAGACCCCCATGAGCACTTAATAATCCCCTCACTCATGGGGGTCAAAATAGACCCCATAAATCCCTAATTAAGCCTGTCACTCACGGGGGTCAATACAGACTCCCATAAGCACTTAATTAACCCTGTCACGCATGGGGGTCAATACAGACACCCATAAATCCGTAATTAACCCTGGCAGGCATTAGGGTCAATACTGTAACGGATCTCCTGGCACCCCGACCGGGTACCTCCGTTGATAGACGCGTCCTAGTTTGCGCCGAGGCCTACAAGCACCGCACCAGACACCTCAACCACCACAGACTCCACAACCGCCGTAGTTTAGCTGGAGCCGCGCCGTCTTCCTTCCACCCTGTATGAATTTCCAGCATCCAGGGCCGTGTGGGGAAGACCTCTCCTCCAAGGAGGACACCTTAGGAACAAGCGTTCAGTAGTTACAGCTCAAGGGAGTATGCAAAAGCATAGCAATCCCCAGTATGATATCGCGATTCCCTCAATAACGAGATGAGACTACGTTTTGAAGGGTCAAGTAGAACTATATCTTTAATGACAGGGAATCTCCTTTTATGCAATGGTGCCCTCTGAAGGGCTACACCCACATAATTATCACAGCCAATTAGATACATGGTTGAACCCCCACGTCTCCTCCCCTCAGATAACAGGTAACACAATTAAAACAGACACAATTTTAACCACATTCTGGATGTACCCCAAAAACAGGGGGTACACCTTTAAGTCCAGCACCATTCAATAGCTCTCACCCAGGGGAACAACATATTAAAAAAATGGCATGAATCAGACCAGGGGTTCAAAAGTTAGTAAAAGTATGTTTTTCACATAACACACAGACATGTCACATATCCCCCACACAATACACATATAGGACAATAGGTGTGGTCACCCCTCCCTGAGGCTCCTTGATATAATCAGACAATGATTAAATCAGCCCTCTTTGTTCTTATCTGAGAATGAAAACAGTTTATACAATCGACTTTTCTTATCTGTAACAGGATTATCTATTAGCCTAGTCGCTTTGATATTCTGAGCCAATATATTCTGTAGAACATAAAACAACATATCTACAGTACAGCAATGTGATCATATTTTAACCAAGAAGTAAATAATCATAAAACAGGGTAAAACAGTGATGGGTTCCGTTACAGCTGGGATCTGAGCGCACAAAACTACCGAATAGTGCTCAGATCATCTTCACACAGTTCAATTGTCATGTAGCTAAAGTCTTTCCCATAGTCTTTCATCATATGAATGGGCTCCATGGCATAGCTTTCTGTGGTATCATGGTTCACACAGGGCAAGTACCGAATGACCCCCCTGTATGTAAAGGGCCAGAATGAGTGACATACACTCTGGTATGGCCGAATACTGTGTTTGAAGGGCAATATGTCCCAGGGCCATAGTCGCAGGGCAGGAGGCTGGCAAACAGTCCTCTCCAAGACAAAGTGGCGAAGGGCACTTCGTCACAAATACAAACCCCCATAAGCACTTAATTAACACGGTCACTCATGGGGGTCAGTACAGACACCCATAAAACCCTAATTAACCCTGTCACTCATGGGGGTCAATACAGACCCCCATAAGCACTTTATTAACCCTGTCACTCATGCGGGTCAATACAGACCCCCATAAGAACTTAATTAACCCCCTCACTCATGGGGGTCAATACAGACCCCATAAATCCCTAATTAACCCCGTCACTCATGGGGGTCAATACAGACCCCCATAAGCACTTAATTACCCGGTCACTCATGGGGGTTAATGAAGACCACCATAAACCCTTAATGAACCTGGTCACTCATGGGGGTCAATCCAGACCATAAACCCTTAATTAACCCGGTCACTCATGGGGGTCAATACAGACCCCCATGAGCACTTAATAATCCCCTCACTCATGGGGGTCAAAATAGACCCCATAAATCCCTAATTAAGCCTGTCACTCACGGGGGTCAATACAGACTCCCATAAGCACTTAATTAACCCTGTCACGCATGGGGGTCAATACAGACACCCATAAATCCGTAATTAACCCTGGCAGGCATTAGGGTCAATACTGTAACGGATCTCCTGGCACCCCGACCGGGTACCTCCGTTGATAGACGCGTCCTAGTTTGCGCCGAGGCCTACAAGCACCGCACCAGACACCTCAACCACCACAGACTCCACAACCGCCGTAGTTTAGCTGGAGCCGCGCCGTCTTCCTTCCACCCTGTATGAATTTCCAGCATCCAGGGCCGTGTGGGGAAGACCTCTCCTCCAAGGAGGACACCTTAGGAACAAGCGTTCAGTAGTTACAGCTCAAGGGAGTATGCAAAAGCATAGCAATCCCCAGTATGATATCGCGATTCCCTCAATAACGAGATGAGACTACGTTTTGAAGGGTCAAGTAGAACTATATCTTTAATGACAGGGAATCTCCTTTTATGCAATGGTGCCCTCTGAAGGGCTACACCCACATAATTATCACAGCCAATTAGATACATGGTTGAACCCCCACGTCTCCTCCCCTCAGATAACAGGTAACACAATTAAAACAGACACAATTTTAACCACATTCTGGATGTACCCCAAAAACAGGGGGTACACCTTTAAGTCCAGCACCATTCAATAGCTCTCACCCAGGGGAACAACATATTAAAAAAATGGCATGAATCAGACCAGGGGTTCAAAAGTTAGTAAAAGTATGTTTTTCACATAACACACAGACATGTCACATATCCCCCACACAATACACATATAGGACAATAGGTGTGGTCACCCCTCCCTGAGGCTCCTTGATATAATCAGACAATGATTAAATCAGCCCTCTTTGTTCTTATCTGAGAATGAAAACAGTTTATACAATCGACTTTTCTTATCTGTAACAGGATTATCTATTAGCCTAGTCGCTTTGATATTCTGAGCCAATATATTCTGTAGAACATAAAACAACATATCTACAGTACAGCAATGTGATCATATTTTAACCAAGAAGTAAATAATCATAAAACAGGGTAAAACAGTGATGGGTTCCGTTACAGCTGGGATCTGAGCGCACAAAACTACCGAATAGTGCTCAGATCATCTTCACACAGTTCAATTGTCATGTAGCTAAAGTCTTTCCCATAGTCTTTCATCATATGAATGGGCTCCATCGCATAGCTTTCTGTGGTATCATGGTTCACACAGGGCAAGTACCGAATGACCCCCCTGTATGTAAAGGGCCAGAATGAGTGACATACACTCTGGTATGGCCGAATACTGTGTTTGAAGGGCAATATGTCCCAGGGCCATAGTCGCAGGGCAGGAGGCTGGCAAACAGTCCTCTCCAAGACAAAGTGGCGAAGGGCATTCGTCACAAATACAAACCCCCATAAGCACTTAATTAACACGGTCACTCATGGGGGTCAGTACAGACACCCATAAAACCCTAATTAACCCTGTCACTCATGGGGGTCAATACAGACCCCCATAAGCACTTTATTAACCCTGTCACTCATGCGGGTCAATACAGACCCCCATAAGAACTTAATTAACCCCCTCACTCATGGGGGTCAATACAGACCCCATAAATCCCTAATTAAGCATATCACTCATGGGGGTCAATACAGATCCCCATAAGCACTTAATTACCCGGTCACTCATGGGGGTTAATGAAGACCACCATAAACCCTTAATGAACCTGGTCACTCATGGGGGTCAATCCAGACCATAAACCCTTAATTAACCCGGTCACTCATGGGGGTCAATACAGACCCCCATGAGCACTTAATAATCCCCTCACTCATGGGGGTCAAAATAGACCCCATAAATCCCTAATTAAGGCTGTCACTCACGGGGGTCAATACAGACTCCCATAAGCACTTAATTAACCCTGTCACGCATGGGGGTCAATACAGACACCCATAAATCCGTAATTAACCCTGGCAGGCATTAGGGTCAATACTGTAACGGATCTCCTGGCACCCCGACCGGGTACCTCCGTTGATAGACGCGTCCTAGTTTGCGCCGAGGCCTACAAGCACCGCACCGGACACCTCAACCACCACAGACTCCACAACCGCCGTAGTTTAGCTGGAGCCGCGCCGTCTTCCTTCCACCCTGTATGAATTTCCAGCATCCAGGGCCGTGTGGGGAAGACCTCTCCTCCAAGGAGGACACCTTAGGAACAAGCGTTCAGTAGTTACAGCTCAAGGGAGTATGCAAAAGCATAGCAATCCCCAGTATGATATCGCGATTCCCTCAATAACGAGATGAGACTACGTTTTGAAGGGTCAAGTAGAACTATATCTTTAATGACAGGGAATCTCCTTTTATGCAATGGTGCCCTCTGAAGGGCTACACCCACATAATTATCACAGCCAATTAGATACATGGTTGAACCCCCACGTCTCCTCCCCTCAGATAACAGGTAACACAATTAAAACAGACACAATTTTAACCACATTCTGGATGTACCCCAAAAACAGGGGGTACACCTTTAAGTCCAGCACCATTCAATAGCTCTCACCCAGGGGAACAACATATTAAAAAAATGGCATGAATCAGACCAGGGGTTCAAAAGTTAATAAAAGTATGTTTTTCACATAACACACAGACATGTCACATATCCCCCACACAATACACATATAGGACAATAGGTGTGGTCACCCCTCCCTGAGGCTCCTTGATATAATCAGACAATGATTAAATCAGCCCTCTTTGTTCTTATCTGAGAATGAAAACAGTTTATACAATCGACTTTTCTTATCTGTAACAGGATTATCTATTAGCCTAGTCGCTTTGATATTCTGAGCCAATATATTCTGTAGAACATAAAACAACATATCTACAGTACAGCAATGTGATCATATTTTAACCAAGAAGTAAATAATCATAAAACAGGGTAAAACAGTGATGGGTTCCGTTACAGCTGGGATCTGAGCGCACAAAACTACCGAATAGTGCTCAGATCATCTTCACACAGTTCAATTGTCATGTAGCTAAAGTCTTTCCCATAGTCTTTCATCATATGAATGGGCTCCATGGCATAGCTTTCTGTGGTATCATGGTTCACACAGGGCAAGTACCGAATGACCCCCCTGTATGTAAAGGGCCAGAATGAGTGACATACACTCTGGTATGGCCGAATACTGTGTTTGAAGGGCAATATGTCCCAGGGCGATAGTCGGAGGGCAGGAGGCTGGCAAACAGTCCTCTCCAAGACAAAGTGGCGAAGGGCACTTCGTCACAAATACAAACCCCCATAAGCACTTAATTAACACGGTCACTCATGGGGGTCAGTACAGACACCCATAAAACCCTAATTAACCCTGTCACTCATGGGGGTCAATACAGACCCCCATAAGCACTTTATTAACCCTGTCACTCATGCGGGTCAATACAGACCCCCATAAGAACTTAATTAACCCCCACACTCATGGGGGTCAATACAGACCCCATAAATCCCTAATTAAGTATATCACTCATGGGGGTCAATACAGATCCCCATAAGCACTTAATTACCCGGTCACTCATGGGGGTTAATGAAGACCACCATAAACCCTTAATGAACCTGGTCACTCATGGGGGTCAATCCAGACCATAAACCCTTAATTAACCCGGTCACTCATGGGGGTCAATACAGACCCCCATGAGCACTTAATAATCCCCTCACTCATGGGGGTCAAAATAGACCCCATAAATCCCTAATTAAGCCTGTCACTCACGGGGGTCAATACAGACTCCCATAAGCACTTAATTAACCCTGTCACGCATGGGGGTCAATACAGACACCCATAAATCCGTAATTAACCCTGGCACGCATTAGGGTCAATACAGATCCCCATAAGCACTTAGTTAACCCCGTCACTCATGGGGGTCAATACAGACACCCATAAACCCCTAATTAACCCTGTCACTCATGGGGGTCAATACAGACTCCCATAAACACTTTATTAACCCTGTCACTCATGCGGGTCAATACAGACCCCCATAAGAACTTAATTAACCCCCTCACTCATGGGGGTCAATACAGACCCCATAAATCCCTAATTAAGCCTGTCACTCATGGGGGTCAATACAGATCCCCATAAGCACTTAATTAACCCTGTCATGCATGGGGGTCAATACAGACCCCCATAACAACTTAATTAACCCTGTCCCTCATGGGGGCCAATACCGACCCCCATAAGCACTTAATTAATCCCCTCACTCATGGGGTCAATACAGACCCAATAAATCCCTAATTAACCCTGTCACTTATGCAGTTCAATACAGATCCCCATAAGCTCTTATTGAACCCGGTTACTCATGGGGGTCAATACAGACATCGATAAACCCCTAATTAACCCTGTCACTCATGGTAGTCAATACAGACACCCATAAGCACTTAATTAACCCTGTCACTCATGGGGGTCAACACAGACCCCCATAAGCACTTAATTAACCCTGTCACTCATGGGGGTCAATACAGACCCCCATAAGACCTTCATTAACCCTGTCACTCATGAGGGTCAATACAGACCCCCAAAATCCTTTCATTAACCCTGTCACTCATGAGGGACAATACAGACCCCCATAAGCACTTAATTAATCCCCTCACTCAATACAGACCCCATATATCCCTAATTAACCCTGTCACTCATGCGGGTATATATAGACCCCAATAAGCACTTAATGAACCTTGTCACTCATGGGGTTCAATCCAGACTGCCATAAACCATTAATTAACCCTGCCATGCATGGGGGTCAATACAGATCCCCATAAGCACTCATTTAACCCTGTCACGCATGGGGGTCAATACAGACACCCATAAATCCGTAATTAACCCTGGTACGCATTAGGGTCAATACAGACCCCCATAAGCACTTAATTAACCCCATCACTCATGGGGGTCAATACAGACACCCATAAACCCCTAATTAACCCTGTCACTCATGGGGGTCAATACAGACCCCCATAAGCACTTTATTAACCCTGTCACTCATGCAGGTCAATACAGACCCCCATAAGAACTTAATTAACCCCCTCACTCATGGGGGTCAATACAGACCCCATAAATCCCTAATTAAGCCTGTCACTCATGGGGGTCAATACAGATCCCCATAAGCACTTAATTACCCGGTCACTCATGGGGGTTAATGAAGACCATCATAAACCCTTAATGAACCTGGTCACTCAAGGGGGTCAATCCAGACCATAAACCCTTAATTAACCTGGTCATTCATGGGGGTCAATCTAGACCCTTATAAACCTTAACAACCCCTTCACTCTTGGGGGTCAATACAGACCGCCATAAGCACTTAATTAATCCTGTCACTCATGGGGGTCAATACAGACCCCCATAATCACCTAATTCACCCTGTCACTCATGGGGGTAAATACCGATCCCCATAAGCACCTAATTAACCCTTTCACACATGGGGGCCAATACAGACCCCCATAAGCGCTTAATTAACCCTGTCACTCATGGGGGTCAATACAGACCCCCATAAGGACTTAATGAACCCTGTCACTCATGGGGGTCAATACAGACCCTCATAAACCTAAATTAACCCCGTCACTCACGGGGATCAATATAGACCCCATTAAGCACTTAATTAACCCCCTCATTTATGGGGGTGAATACAGACCCCTATAAGCAATGAATTAACCCTGTCATGCATGGTGGTCAATACAGACCCCCAGAAGCACTTCATTAACCACGTCACTTATGAGGGTCAATACAGACCCCCATAAGCGCTTAATTAATCCTGTCACTCATGGGGGTCAATACAGACCCCCATAAGCACTTAATAATCCCCTCACTCATGGGGGTCAAAACAGACCCCATAAATCCCTAATTAACCCTGTCACTCATGGGGGTCAATACTGACCCCCATAAGCGCTTAATTAACCCTGTCACTCATGGGGGTCAATACAGACCCCCATAAGCACTTAATAATCCCCTCACTCATGGGGGTCAAAACAGACCCCATAAATCCCTAATTAACACGGTCACTCACGGGGGTCAGTACAGACTCCCATAAGCACTTAATTAACCCTGTCACGCATGGGGGTCAATACAGACACCCATAAATCTGTAATTAACCCTGGCACACATTAGGGTCAATACAGACCTCCATAAGCACTTAATTAACCCCGTCACTCATGGGGGTCAATACAGACACCCATAAACCCCTAATTAACCCTGTCACTCATGGGGGTCAATACAGAACCCCATAAGCACTTTATTAACCCTGTCACTCATGCGGGTCAATACAGACCCCCATAAGAAGTTAATTAACCCCCTCACTCATGGGGGTCAATACAGACCCCATAAATCCCTAATTAAGCCTGTCACTCATGGGGGTCAATACAGATCCCCATAAGCACTTAATTACCCGGTCACTCATGGGGGTTAATGAAGACCACCATAAACCCTTAATGAACCTGGTCACTCATGGGGGTCAATCCAGACCTTAAATCCTTAATTAACCCGGTCACTCATGGGGGTCAATCCAGACTCTCATAAACCTTAATTAACCCCGTCACTCACAGGGGTCAATAAAGACCGCAATAAGCACTTAATTAACCCCCTCACTCATTGTGGTCAATACAGACCCCATAAATCCCTAATTAACCTTGTCACACATGGGGGTCAATACATACCCCCATAAGCACTTAATTTCCCCGGTCACTCATGGGGGTCAATACAGACCCCCATAAGTACTTAATTAATTCCGTCACTCATGGGGGTCAATACAGACCGCCATAAGCACTTAATAATCCCCTTATTCATGGGGGTCAAAACAGACCCCATAAATCCCTAATAACCTTATGACTCATGTGGGTCAATACAAACCCCCATAAGCACTTAATGAACCCGGTCACTCATGGGTGTCAATACAGACCACCATAAACCCTTAATTAACCCTAGCATGCATGGGGGTCAATACAGACCCCCATAAGCACTTAATTAACCCTGTTACACATCGGGGTGAATACAGACCCCCATAAGCACTTAATTAACCCTGTCACGCATAGGGTTCAATACAGACCCCCATAAACCTTAATAACCTTGTCATACACAGGGGTCAATACACACTGCCATAAGCACTTAATTAACCCCCTCACTCATTGGGGTCAATACAGACCCCATAAATCCCTAATTAACCTTGTCACTCATGGGGGTCAATACAGACCCCCATAAGCACTTAATTTCCCCGGTCACTCATGGGGGTCAATACAGACCCCCATAAGTACTTAATTAATTCCGTCACTCATGGGGGTCAATACAGAACGCCATAAGCACTTAATAATCCCCTTATTCATGGGGGTCAAAACAGACCCCATAAATCCCTAATAACCTTATGACTCATGTGGGTCAATACAAACCCCCATAAGCACTTAATGAACCCGGTCACTCATGGGTGTCAATACAGACCACCATAAACCCTTAATTAACCCTAGCATGCATGGGGTCAATACAGACCGCCATAAGCACTTAATTAACCCTGTTACACATCGGGGTGAATACAGACCCCCATAAGCACTTTATTAACCCTGTCACTCATGCGGGTCAATACAGACCCCCATAAGAACTTAATTAACCCCCTCACTCATGGGGGTCAATACAGACCCCATAAATCCCTAATTAAGCCTGTCACTCATGGAGGTCAATATAGATCCCCATAAGCACTTAATTACCCGGTGTAACGGAACCCATCACTGTTTTACCCTGTTTTATGATTATTATGGTTAAAATATGATCCTAATATATGTATGTTGGTTGATGCTCTGCAGAATATTGTCCCAGACATTTACAGCTACTTGGCATGGGAGATAATCTTGTTACAGCGACTCCGCATAGGATAAAGGAAGTCTATTGTATACAGTGTTTTCATTCTCAGATAAGAACAAAGAAGTGTAATTGAATCAATGTCTGATTGTATCAAAGTTGCCAGGGAGGTGTGACCCCCCTATTGTTCTCTTTATGTGTATTGTGTGTGGCCAAATATGGGCATGGGTATTACCTGTGGCCAAAGAGATGTATATATATTTCTGTAAAGGTAAATAAAGTCAGTATTCATTTGACTCCCAAATTGTGTGTCGTCCAATATGGGAGGTCGGGGATGGTGAAACTGTAGTGCCTCTTGGGTATTTTATCGTATACCAGCGGAGATTTTGGACTGCGTGTTCCTGCTCCGTTACATTTGATGGCAGCGACGGGATTCAAACCTCACAGCAGACCGTTGTTCGGCAGTTACAGCCATTTGGGAAATTTGCTATTTCGTATGGAACCGAAAGGAAAGGGTATGTGAATAGACCCGAACGGATAGTGAATGGAGACAGTCTATACCAAGTTGAAACGGGCCACGCTAAAAGAGCTATTGGAAGCAAGGGGAATTATTGCCAGCAATAAAACCAAAGCTACCCTTATTGTTGAACTCATGGAGGGAGACCGGGCAGCTGCTGCAGCACCTCTTACGGACAGCACACAGAATGAGTTTGGAAGAGAACTCCAATGCAGACTGGCCCATTTCCCAGGTACGCCTCCCACAGAAACCTTGGAAAGGATTATGTCCGAGGTCCACGAATACATAATGGGAAAGCAGCGGGCAGACTGGAGGTCCAGAGAGGGGTCCCTAATCACACCACTCATAGTACCGGGGAAGCCTAAACTCCCGTACCATGCTTTTAAAAACTATGTGGAGACCGAAGACATTGATGGCTACTTGCATGACTTTGAGAGATTATGCCAATTACATGAGATCAACGCCGCCGACCAGGTAACCCTGTTGGTGAGTAAGCTAGCGGGCCGGGCAGCAGAAGCCTACCGCACCATGCCAGACGAGGATAGCAGAGACTACCAGAAAGTAAAGCAGGCGATCCTGGACAGGTACGCAATTACCCCGGAGGCATACCGGCAGCGGTTCCGAGAAAGCCGAAAGACGGAGAAAGATACTCACATGGAGTGGGCGCACCGCTTAACTAGGGCGGGCAAAGGTTGGGTACAAGCCGCACAAGCAACCACAGTGGAGGACATGCTACAATTACTGCTACTGGAGCAATTCTTCCAGGGGTTAACCCCGGATTTACAAAACTGGCTGAGAGATCGGAAACCGCGCATCTTAACTGAAGCCGCCAGGTGGGCAGATGAGTACCAAGATGCCAGGAGGGCACAGCAGGCACAGGCACGGTCCATCTTGGGAGCTGCTAACCGACCGCCCACCATTAACCCCACCCCAGCACTGCGTCCGGGTGGTGGGAACTACCAAACCCCTCCACGGTACAACAATGCCCGATCTTTCATCAGGTGCCACACGTGTAACCAGCAGGGCCACATGCAAAGAGACTGTCCCAGAAACAGAAACCGCTCCACGTGGAATACTCCAACCAATTTCCCTGCAAACCGGGCAGCAGTACACTGCTACCAGAGTGAGCCTTGACAACCTTTCTTCGGGACCCAGTCTAATGAAGAATCTTTGGGCACCCTCCACGAGGTTAACCCAGTACAAGCAGCTGCAGACAACCGACAGGGACACCGCCAAGGGGTACACGTAGAGGGAAAACGCCTTCAGGGTCTGCGCGATTCTGGGGCCACCATAACCCTGGTTCGCAATCACCTAGTCCCCAAGCACCAGCTCACTGGAGAATATGTGGCAGTCCGGGTGGCAGGGGGGGCGATTTACAAAATTCCCACTCCTAAAGTACATTTGGATTGGGGAGCGGGGTCGGGGAATGTGGAAGTGGGCCTCATGCAGGACTTACCAGCTGATGTCATCCTGGGTAACGACTTGGGGGAGCTGACCTCCGCTTTTGTTTCTCCGCACCCCGCGCAGGAAGCGCTACCCGTGGTAACACGGCAGCAGGCCCGCACCACCGCATCTTCTGAACACTCTGAGGCTCCGGTAAGTAATAGTACTGACCCACCTTTCATCCCCTGGGCTCCCCCCTTAGAGTTTGGTACTGAAGTAGTCACTGACCCGTCCCTGCAGGTATACCGGGATAGGGTTACACAGAATCAGGCAGGGTTGGAGGGGGAAAGATACGCTTGGGAGAAAGGATTATTGTATAGATATGCTGAGAAGGTAGTAGCAGGATCTGTACCCATGACCCTCACAAAATTAGTCGTGCCCCGAAAGTACAGGCAAGAATTACTACGTATTGCCCATGACATCCCTTTATCAGGACATCTAGGCGTCAGTAGGACGAAGCATCGTTTGACCCAAAACTTCTTTTGGCCAGGGGTCTCCAAAGATATTCGGCAGTATTGCCAAACTTGTGACACATGCCAGAGAGTAGGTAAGAGAGGGGACCGGTACAAGGCAAAAATGCACTCCCTACCCATAATAGATGAGCCCTTCAGCAGAGTGGCAGTAGATATAATCGGACCCCTAGCAAAACCCAGCCCGTCAGGGAAGAAGTATATACTAACCGTAGTAGACTATGCCACCCGGTACCCAGAGGCCGTAGCCCTAACTAATATCCATGCGGAGACTATAGTAGATGCCCTAATCCGGATATTCTCTAGAATGGGGTTCCCCAAAGAGATTATCTCAGATCGGGGTACCCAATTCACGGCCGAAGTCACTCATCAGTTATGGAGAACATGTGGGGTGAAACCTATTGTAAACTCAGCGTATCACCCCCAGTCCAATGGGCTCTGTGAACGGTTCAACGGAACATTAAAGCAAATGCTCCGTACCTTCATGGATACCCAGAAGAACTGGAAAAGGTTTCTTCCCCATCTGCTCTTCGCGTACCGAGAGGTACCCCAGGAGTCCACGGGGTTCTCGCCATTCGAATTACTGTTCGGAAGGAGAGTGCGGGGTCCCTTAGACCTCATTAGGGAACACTGGGAGGGAAGGGTCACCAGTAACGGTACCCCTATCGTCCCATATGTACTAGAGTTCAGGGAACGCTTGGAGACCCTAATACAGACGGTACGGTCTAATCTCCAAGCGGCCCAGCAACGACAGCGCAGATGGTACGATAAGGGAGCCAGAGACCGCAGTTTTCAAATAGGACAAAGGGTATTAATCTTGAAGGTAGAGACCCCAGGGCAACACCCTCTTCGACAAACCCCCTACCGCATACCAGAATCCGTAAAAGATCATATGCGGAAAGAGATTGACGAAATGTTACAACTAGGAGTGATAGAACACTCAGATAGCCCATGGGCCTCTCCGGTAGTGCTGGTACCGAAGCGGGACGGAACCACCCGCTTCTGCGTCGACTACCGGAAACTTAATGATAAAACAATTTCAGATGCCTATCCCATGCCCCGAATCGATGAGCTATTAGATAAAATGGCCAGGGGCCAGTACCTCACCACAATAGACTTGTGCAAAGGGTACTGGCAGATCCCACTAGCCGAGGATGCCATCCCAAAGTCCGCATTCGTAACCCCGTTTGGGCTATACCAATTCAAGGTGATGCCATTCGGGATCAAGAATGCGCCGGCTACGTTTCAGCGGATGGTGGACCGGTTACTGGACGGATCCTAGGAGTATGCTTGCGCCTATTTAGATGACATAGCAATATTTAGCAACTCCTGGGACGAGCACTTGACCCATATAGGAGCCATCCTCGACCGCATCAGGGAGGCAGGTCTCACGTTAAAACCCAGCAAGTGCCACGTAGGGATGGCCGAAGTGCAGTACTTAGGCCACAGGGTGGGTAGTGGGCGGCAAAAGCCAGAACCCGCTAAGATAGAGGCCGTAGCTAAGTGGCCAACCCCTCGCACGAAAACTCAGGTTTTAGCTTTTCTAGGAACCGCTGGGTATTACCGTAAATTTGTACCTGATTATAGTGCCCTAGCCAAGCCCCTTACTGACCTCACCAAAAAGAACTTACCCAAAGTAGTGACCTGGAGCCCAGAGTGTGAGAAGGCATTCCAAGAACTGAAATCTGCCCTAATTCATGCCCCTGTACTGGCCGCTCCCGATCCAACTAAACGCTTTCTCGTTCATACCGATGCTTCTATGTTTGGATTGGGAGCAGTGCTGAGCCAAGTTGGGGCCGATGGCGGCGAGCATCCAGTCGCTTACTTAAGTCGGAAACTACAACCCAGGGAAGTAAGCTATGCCGCCATCGAAAAGGAATGCCTGGCGGTGGTGTGGGCCCTCAAGAAACTACAGCCCTACTTATATGGCCAACAATTTGCCTTGCTCACAGATCACAACCCGTTGGTGTGGCTAAACCGGGTGTCAGGGGACAACGCTAGACTACTGAGATGGAGTTTGGCACTACAACCATTTGATTTCACCATCCAGTATCGCCCAGGGAAACAAAATGGTAACGCCGACGGTTGTCCAGACAGACAGAACTCGAGAAATGATCTGTGAGCACTCCTCCGGACATCCCCAAGCAGATCAGTTGGGATCAGACCGTGTATGCCGGCTTATGGTCACGGGGGAGGTGTGTAACGGAACCCATCACTGTTTTACCCTGTTTTATGATTATTATGGTTAAAATATGATCCTAATATATGTATGTTGGTTGATGCTCTGCAGAATATTGTCCCAGACATTTACAGCTACTTGGCATGGGAGATAATCTTGTTACAGCGACTCCGCATAGGATAAAGGAAGTCTATTGTATACAGTGTTTTCATTCTCAGATAAGAACAAAGAAGTGTAATTGAATCAATGTCTGATTGTATCAAAGTTGCCAGGGAGGTGTGACCCCCCTATTGTTCTCTTTATGTGTATTGTGTGTGGCCAAATATGGGCATGGGTATTACCTGTGGCCAAAGAGATGTATATATATTTCTGTAAAGGTAAATAAAGTCAGTATTCATTTGACTCCCAAATTGTGTGTCGTCCAATATGGGAGGTTGGGGATGGTGAAACTGTAGTGCCTCTTGGGTATTTTATCGTATACCAGCGGAGATTTTGGACTGCGTGTTCCTGCTCCGTTACACCCGGTCACTCATGGGCGTTAATGAAGACCACCATAATCCCTTAATGAACCTGGTCACTCATTGGGGTCAATCCAGACCATAAACCCTTAATAAACCCGGTCACTCATGGGGGTCAGTCCAGACCCTCATAAACCTTAACAACCCCTTCACTCTCGGGGGTCAATACAGACAGCCATAAGCACTTAATTAACCCCCTCACTCATGGGGGTAAATACAGACCCCATAAATTAACCCTATCACTCATGGGGGTCAATACAGACCCCCATAAGCACTTAATTAACCCTGTCCTGCATGGGGGTCAATACAGACCCCCATAAGTACTTAATTAAACCCGTCACTCATGGGGGTCAATACAGACCCCCATAAGCACTTAATAATCCCCTCATTCATGGGTGTCAAAACAGACCCCATAAATCCCTAATAACCTTGTAACTCATGGGGGTCAATACAGAACCCCATAAGCACTTAATGAACCCGGTCACACATGGGTGTCAATCCAGACCACCATAAACCCTTAATTAACCGTAGCATGCATGGGGGTCAATACAGACCCCCATAAGCACTTAATTAACCCTGTTACATATAGGGTGAATAAAGACCCCCATAAGCACTTAATTAACCCTGTCACGCATGGGGTTCAATACAGACCCCCATAAACCTTAATAACCCCATCACACAAAGGGGTCAATACAGACTGCCATAAGCACTTAATTAACCGCCACACTCATGGGGGTCAATACAGACCTCATAAATCCCTAATGAACCCTGTCACTCATGGGGGTCAATCCAGAACACAATAATCCCTTAATTAACCCTAGAACGCATGGGGTTTAATACAGACCCCCATAAACCTTAATAATCCCGTCACACACAGGGGTCAATACAGACTGCCATAAGCACTTAATTAACCTTCACACTCATGGGGGTCAATACAGACCTCATAAATCCCTAATGAACCCTGTCACTCATGGGGGTCAATCCAGACCCCCATAAGCACTTAATTAACCCGGTCACTCATGGGGGTCAATCCAGACCCTCATAAACCTTAATTAAACCCGTCACTTACAGGGGTCAATACAGACCCCAATAAGCACTTAATTAAGCCCCTCACTCATTGGGGTCAATACAGACCCCATAAATCCCTAATTAACCTTGTCACTCATGGGGGTCAATACAGAACCCCATAAGCACTTAATTTCCCCGGTCACTCATGGGGGTCAATACAGACCCCCATAAACCCTTAATTAACCCTGTCACTCATGGGGGTGAATACAGACCCCATAAGCACTTAATTAACCCTGTCATGCATGGTGGTCAATACAGATCTCATAAGAACTTAATTAACCCTGTCCCTCATGGGGGCCAATACCGACCCCAATAAGCACTTAATTAATCCCCTCAGTCATGGGGGTCAATACAGACCCAATAAATCCCTAATTAACCCTGTCACTCATGGGGGTCAATACAAACCCCCATAAGCTCTTATTGAACCCGGTTACTCATGGGGGTCAAACCAGACAAACATTAACCATTAATTAACCCTGGCATGCATGGGGGACAATACAGACCCATATAAGCACTTAATTAACCCTGTCACTCATGGGGGTCAATACAGACACCCATAAACTCCTAATTAACCCTTTCACTCATGGGGTCAATACAGACCCCCATAAGCATTTAATTAACCCTGTCACTCATGGGGTTCAATACAGACCCCCATAAGCATTTAATTAACCCTGTCACTTATGGGGGTCAATACAGACCCCAATAATCACTTAATTAACCCGGTCATTCACGGGGGTCAATACAGACCCCCTTAAGCAATTAATTGTTCCGGTCACTCATGGGGGTGAATCCAGACCCCTATAAACACTTAATTAACCCTGTCACTCATGGGGGTGAATCCAGACCCCTATAAACACTTAATTAACCCTGTCACTCATGGGGGTGAATACAGACCCCCATAAAAACTTCATTAACCCTGTCGTGCATGGGGGTCAATACAGTCCCCCATAAGCACTTAATTAACCCTGACCCGCATGGGGGTCAATACAGACCCCCTTAACTACTTAATAATCCCCTCACTCATGGGGGTCAAATCAGACCAAATAAATCCCTATATTACTGTGTCACTCATGGGGGTCAATACAGACCCCCATAAACACTTATTGAACCTGGTCACTCAAGGGGGTCAATCCAGACCCCATAAACCCTTAATTAACCCTGTCCTATGTGGGGGTCAATACAGACCCCCATAAGCACTTAATTAACCCTGTCACTCATGGGGGTCAATGCAGACCTCTATAAGCATTTAATTAACCCCCTCACTCAAGGGGTCAATACAGATCCCCATAAGCACTTATTTAACCCTGGCATGCATGGGGGTCAATACAGACTAATATAAGCACTTAATTAACCCCGTCACTTATGGGGGGCAATACAGCCCTTATAAACCCCTAATTAACCCTGTTACTCATGGGGGTCAATACAGACGCCCATAAGCACTTAATTAACCCTTTCACTCATGGGGATAAATACAGACCCCCATAAGCATTTAATTAACCCTGTCACGTAGGGGGGTCAATACAAACCCCCAAAAGCACTTAATTAACCCTGTCACTCATGGGGGTCAATACAGACCTCATAAGCACTTAATTAACCTTGTCACTTATGGGGGTCAATACAGACCCCCCTAAGCACCTAATTAACCCTATCAGTCAAGGCGGTCAATCCAGACTCGATAAACTCCTAATTAACTCTTTCACTCATGGGGTCAATACAGACCCCCATAAGCATTTAATTAACCCTGTCACTCATGGGGTTCAATACAGACCCCCATAAGCATTTAATTAACCCTGTCACTTATGGGGGTCAATACAGACCCCAATAATCACTTAATTAACCCGGTCATTCACGGGGGTCAATACAGACCAAATAAATCCCTAATTAACCCTGTCACTCATGTGGGTCAATACAGACCCCCTTAAGCAATTAATTGTTCCGGTCACTCATGGGGGTGAATCCAGACCCCTATAAACACTTAATTAACCCTGTCACTCATGGGGGTGAATACAGACCCCCATAAAAACTTAATTAACCCTGTCGTGCATGGGGGTCAATACAGTCCCCCATAAGCACTTAATTAACCCTGTGCCGCATGGGGGTCAATACAGACCCCCTTAACTACTTAATAATCCCCTCACTCATGGGGGTCAAATCAGACCAAATAAATCCCTATATTACTGTGTCACTCATGGGGGTCAATACAGACCCCCATAAACACTTATTGAACCTGGTCACTCAAGGGGGTCAATCCAGACCCCATAAACCCTTAATTAACCCTGTCCTATGTGGGGGTCAATACAGACCCCCATAAGCACTTAATTAACCCTGTCACTCATGGGGGTCAATGCAGACCTCTATAAGCATTTAATTAACCCCCTCACTCAAGGGGTCAATACAGATCCCCATAAGCACTTATTTAACCCTGGCATGCATGGGGGTCAATACAGACTAATATAAGCACTTAATTAACCCCGTCACTTATGGGGGGCAATACAGCCCTTATAAACCCCTAATTAACCCTGTTACTCATGGGGGTCAATACAGACGCCCATAAGCACTTAATTAACCCTTTCACTCATGGGGATAAATACAGACCCCCATAAGCATTTAATTAACCCTGTCACGTAGGGGGGTCAATACAAACCCCCAAAAGCACTTAATTAACCCTGTCACTCATGGGGGTCAATACAGACCTCATAAGCACTTAATTAACCTTGTCACTTATGGGGGTCAATACAGACCCCCATAAGCACCTAATTAACCCTATCAGTCAAGGCGGTCAATCCAGACTCGATAAACTCTTAATTAACCCTGTCCTACATGGGGGTCAATACAGACCCTCATAAACCCTTAATTAACCCGGTCACTCATGGGGGTCAATCCAGACCCTCATAAACCTTAACAACCCAGTCACTCATGGGGGTCAATACAGATCTCCATAAGCACTTAATTAACCCCCTCACTCATGGGGGTCAATACAGACCCCTTAAATTAACCCTATCACTAATGGGGGTCAATACAGACCCACATAAGCACTTAATTAACCCTGTCTCACATCGGGGTCAATACAGACCCCCATAAGTACTTAATTAACCCCATCACTCATCGGGGTCAATACAGACCCCCATAAGCACTCGAAAATCCCCTCATTCATGGGTGTCAAAACAGACCACATAAATCCCTAATTAACCCTCTCACTCATGGGGGTCAAAACAGACCCCCATAAGCACTTAAGGAACCCTGTTACACATGGGGTTGAATACAGACCCCCATAAGCACTTAATTAACCCTGTCACGCATGGGGTTCAATAGAAACCCCAATAAACCTTAATAACCCCGTCACTCACAAGGGGTCAATACAGACTGCCATAAGCACATAATTAACCCCCACACTCATGGGGGTCATTACAGACCTCATAAATCCCTAATTAACCCTGTCACTCATGGGGGTCAATACAGACCCTCATAAGCACTTAATTACCCGGTCACTCATGGGGGTCAATATAGACCCCCATAAGGACTTAATAAACCCTATCACTCATGGGGGTCAATACAGAACCCCATAAGGACTTAATTAACCCTGTCACGCATAGGGTTCAATACAGACCACAATAAGCACTTAATTAACCCCGTCACTCATGGGGGTTGTAACGGACCCGCTGGCACTCCGACTTATCACATTTCCCCAAGCATGAGCCAAGGCTTCCAGAAAGGGTCAAGCAGGTCTGTTTAATGAGCACCCAAAGCACCAGCACTCACACAGCCAGAGCAACTCCTCCTCAGACAGAGAAAACTGACAGTTGAAAACAGACAGTATTTGAAAATATGACAGTTATTAAGGGTTCTAAACTGGTTGTAGCGGAGAGGCAATATTCCCCAGGGTTTCTCCGCTTATAATCCCAGTGAGACTCAGGAACAAGTAAATGGTAAATCCACAGGCAAGGTTTCCAACAGGTAAAATAATAGCAATATCCCAACCGCAATCCCAATAACTGGACGACACACAGTTTCAGGAGCAGAACTGACTTTATTTTTGTTGTGCCGAAATATTTATACACATCTCTTCCCACAGGAAATACACATGCCCATATTTGGCCACACAATACACATAAAGAGAACAATAGGTGTGGTCACACCTCCCCGAGGCTCCCTGACAACTTTGATACAATCAGACATTGATTCAATTACACTTCTTTGTTCTTATCTGAGAATGAAAACACTGTATACAATAGACTTCCTTTATCTGTAACCGGATTCTCTGTAATAGGATTATCTATTAGCCTAGTAGCTGTGATATTCTGAGCCAATATATTCTGTAGAACATAAAACAACATATCTACAGTACAGCAATGTGATCATATTTTAACCAAGAATTAAATAACCATAACACAGGGTAAAACAGTGATGGGTTCCGTTACACTGGTGTACTAAGAGGGAGGGGAATAAAACAGTCAAACTAAGTCCATAAAACAGGTTTTTTTTTCACACTCTGCATCCGAAGTGCATAGCAAAACTGCAGATCCTTTGACAGAGCATTTAAAAGGGCCAGAACCAGTCTAATAAGATCCACTATGCAAAAATAACATACAGTTCAAATACAGGCAATAATCAAGGCAAAAGTCTCTTGTGGCTGCTTCTGCCACAGGGTTCAATACAGACCCCATAAGCACTTAATTAACCCCGTCACTCATGGGGGTCAATACAGACATCAATAAACCCTAATTAAACCTGTCACTCATGGGGGGCAATACAGACCCCCATAAGCACTTAATTAACCCTGTCACGCATGGGGGTCAATACAGACCCCCATCAGCACCGAATTAACCCTGCCCCGCATGGGGGTTAATACAGACCCTGATAAGCACTTAATTAACCCTGTCACTCATGGGGGACAATACAGACCCCCATAAGCACTTAATAATCCCTTCACTCATGGGGGTCAAAACAGACCCCATAAATCCCTAATTGACTCTGTCACTCATGGGGGTCAATACTGACCCCCATAAGCACTTAATTAACCCGGTCACTCATGGGGGTCAATACAGACTCCCATAAGCACTTAATTAACCCTGTCACGCATGGGGGTCAATACAGACATCCATAAGGACTTAATTACCCAGTCACTCATGGGGGTAAATCCAGATGCCCATAAACTCTTAATTAACCCTGTCACTCATGGGGATCAATACAGACCCCTATAAGCACTCAATTAACCCGGTCACTCATGGGGATCAATCCAGACCCTCATAAACCTTAATAACCCTTTCACTCACGGGGGTCAATAGAGACTCCCATAAGCACTTAATTATCCCAGTCACAAATGGGGGTCAATACAGACCCCCATAAGGACTTAATAATCCCTGTCACTCATGAGGGTCAATACAGACCCCCATAAGGACTTAATTAACCCTGTCACGCATGGAGTTCAATACAGACACCCATAAGCACTTAATTAACCCCGTCACTCATGGGGGTCAATACAGACCCCCATAAGGACTTAACTAACCCTGTCACACACGGGGTTCAATACAGACCCCATAAGCACTTAATTAACCCTGTCACTCATGGGGGTCAATACAGACCCCCATAAGCACCTAATTAACCCTGCCCCGCATGGGGGTCAATACAGATCCCGATAAGCACTTAATTAACCCTGTCACTCATGGGTGACAATACAGACCCCCATAAGCACTAAATAATCCCCTCACTCATGGGGGTCAAAACAGAACCCATAAATCCCTAATTGACTCTGTCACTCATGGGGGTCAATACTGACCCCCATAAGCACTTAATTATCCCGGTCACTCATGGGGGTCAATACAGACTCCCATAAGCACTTAATTAACCCTGTCACGCATGGGGGTCAATACAGACATCCATAAGGACTTAATTACCCAGTCACTCATGGGGGTCAATCCAGATGCCCATAAACTCTTAATTAACCCTGTCACTCATGGGGATCAATACAGACCCCTATAAGCACTCAATTAACCCGGTCACTCATGGGGATCAATCAAGACCCTCATAAACCTTAATAACCCTGTCACTCACGGGGGTCAATAGAGACTCCCATAAGCACTTAATTATCCCAGTCACAAATGGGGGTCAATACAGACCCCCATAAGGACTTAATAATCCCTGTCACTCATGAGGGTCAATACAGACCCCATAAGCACTTAATTAACCCTGTCACTTATGGGGGTTAATACAGACCCCCATAAGCACCTAATTAACCCTGCTCTGCATGGGGGTCAATACAGATCCCGAATAAGCACTTAATTAACCCTGTCACTCATGGGGGACAATACAGACCCCCATAAGCACTAAATAATCCCCTCACTCATGGGGATCAAAACAGACCACATAAATCCTTAATTAACTGGTCACTCACGGGGGTCAATACAGACCCCCATAAGCACTTAATTAACCCTGTCATGCATGGGGGTCAATACAGACACCCATAAATCCCTAATTAACCCTGGCACGCATGGGGGTCAATACAGACCCACATAAGCACTTAATTAACCCTGTCACTCATGGGTGTCAATACAAACACCCATAAACCCCTAATTACCCTGTCACTCATGGGGGCAATACAGACCCCCATAAGCACTTTATTAACCCTGTCACTCATGGGGGTCAATACAGACACCATAAGCACTTTATTAACCCGGTCACTCATGGGAGACAATCCAGACCCCATAAACCCTTAATTAACCCTGTCCCACATGGGGGTCAATACAAACCCCCATAAGCACTTAATCAACCCCCTCACTCATGGGGGTCAATACAGACCCCATAAATCCCTAATTAACCCCGTCACTCATGGGGGTCAATACAGACCCCCATAAGCACTTAATTACCCGGTCACTCATGGGGGTTAATGAAGACCACCATAAACCCTTAATGAACCTGGTCACTCATGGGGTCAATCCAGACCACCATAAACCCTTAATTAACCTGGTCACTCGTGGGGGTCAATCCAGACCCTTATAAACCTTAACAACCCCTTCACTCACGGGGTTCAATAGAGATTGTCATAAGCACTTAATTAACCCCCTCACTCATGGGGGTCAATACAGACCCCATAAATTAACCTTGTAACTGAACCCATCACTGTTTTACCCTGTTTTATGGTTATTTAATTATTATAATTAAAATATGATCCTACTGTTATACTGTATGTATGTTGGTTTATGCTCTGCAGAATATTAGCACAGACTATTGCAGACCTTGGCATAATAGATAATCCTATTACAGAGACTCCTCATAAGATAAGGAAGTCTATTGCATAAAGTGTTTTCATTATCAGACATAAGAACAAAGAAGTATAATCTGATCAATGTCTGATTGTATCATAGTAGCCAGGTAGCCTCAGGGAGGTGTGACCACACCTATTGTCCCTCTATGTGTATTGTGTGGCCAACTATGGGGGATGTGTATTGCCTGTGGGAAGAGATGTGTATATATATTTCTGCACAACAAAATAAAGACAGTATTATTTGACTCCCAATTGAGTGTCATCCAATATGGGAGGTTGGGGATGGTGAGACTGTAGTGCTTCTTGGATATTTTACAGTATACCAGTGGAGATATTGGATTTGTGTTCCAACTCCGTTACAAACCTTATTACTCATGGGGGTCAATACAGACCCCCATAAGCACTTAATTAACCCTGTCCCATATGGGGGTCAATACAGACCCCCATAAGTACTTAATTAACCCCGTCACTCATGGGGGTCAAAACAGAACCCCATAAGCACTTAATAATCCCCTAATTCGTGGGGGTCAAAACAGACCCCATAAATCCCTAATTAACCTTGTCACTCATGGGGGTCAATACAGACCCCCATAAGCACTTAATGAACCTGGTCACTCATGGGTGTCAATACAGACCACAATAAACACTTAATTAACCCTAGGATGCATGGAGTGCAATACAGACCCCAATAAACCTTAATAACCCCGTCACACACAGGGGTCCATACAGACTGCCATAAGCACTTAATTAACCCCCACACTGATGGGGGGTCAATACAGACCTCATAAATCCCTAATTACCCTGTTACTCATGGGGGTCAATACAGACCCTCATAAGTACTTAATTATCCCGGTCACTAATGGGGGTGAATCCAGACCCCCATAAAACCCTTAATTAACCCTGTCACTCATGGGGGTGAATACAGACCCCAAAAGCACTTAATTAACCCTTTCACTCATGGGGGTCAATACAGACCACCATAAGCACTTAATTAACCCGGTCACTCATGGGGGTCAATCCAGACCCACATAAAACTTAATTAACCCCGTCACTCACAGGGGTCAATACAGACCCCCATAAGCCCTTAATTAACCCCCTCACTCATTGGGTTCAATACAGACCCCATAAATCCCTAATTAACCTTGTCACTCATGGGGGTCAATACAGACCCCCATAAGCACTTAATTTCCCTGGTCACTCATGGGGATCAATCCAGACCCCCATAAACCCTTAATTAACCCTGTCACTCATGGGGGTGAATACAGACCCCATAAGCACTTAATTAACCCTGTCATGCATGGGGGTCAATACAGACCCCAATAAGAACTTAATTAAAACTGTCCCTTATGGTGGACAATACCGACCCCCATAAGCACTTAATTATTCCCCTCACTCATGGGGGTCAATACAGACTCAATAAATCCCTAATTAACCCTGTCAATCATGGGGGTCGATACAGACCTCCATAAGCTCTTATTGAACCCGGTTACTCATGGGGGTCAATCCAAACAGCCATAAACCCTTAATTAACCCTGTCACTCATGAGGGTCAATACAGACCCCATAAGCACTTAATTAACCCTGTCACTTATGGGGGTTAATACAGACCCCCATAAGCACCTAATTAACCCTGCTCTGCATGGGGGTCAATACAGATCCCGATAAGCACTTAATTAACCCTGTCACTCATGGGGGACAATACAGACCCCCATAAGCACTAAATAATCCCCTCACTCATGGGGATCAAAACAGACCACATAAATCCTTAATTAACTGGTCACTCACGGGGGTCAATACAGACCCCCATAAGCACTTAATTAACCCTGTCACGCATGGGGGTCAATACAGACACCCATAAATCCCTAATTAACCCTGGCACGCATGGGGGTCAATACAGACCCCCATAAGCACTTAATTAACCCTGTCACTCATGGGTGTCAATACAAACACCCATAAACCCCTAATTACCCTGTCACTCATGGGGGCAATACAGACCCCCATAAGCACTTTATTAACCCTGTCACTCATGGGGGTCAATACAGACACCATAAGCACTTTATTAACCCGGTCACTCATGGGAGACAATCCAGACCCCATAAACCCTTAATTAACCCTGTCCCACATGGAGGTCAATACAAACCCCCATAAGCACTTAATCAACCCCCTCACTCATGGGGGTCAATACAGACCCCATAAATCCCTAATTAACCCCGTCACTCATGGGGGTCAATACAGACCCCCATAAGCACTTAATTACCCGGTCACTCATGGGGGTTAATGAAGACCACCATAAACCCTTAATGAACCTGGTCACTCATGGGGTCAATCCAGACCACCATAAACCCTTAATTAACCTGGTCACTCGTGGGGGTCAATCCAGACCCTTATAAACCTTAACAACCCCTTCACTCACGGGGTTCAATAGAGATTGTCATAAGCACTTAATTAATCCCCTCACTCATGGGGGTCAATACAGACCCCATAAATTAACCTTGTAACTGAACCCATCACTGTTTTACCCTGTTTTATGGTTATTTAATTATTATAATTAAAATATGATCCTACTGTTATACTGTATGTATGTTGGTTTATGCTCTGCAGAATATTAGCACAGACTATTGCAGACCTTGGCATAATAGATAATCCTATTACAGAGACTCCTCATAAGATAAGGAAGTCTATTGCATAAAGTGTTTTCATTATCAGACATAAGAACAAAGAAGTATAATCTGATCAATGTCTGATTGTATCATAGTAGCCAGGTAGCCTCAGGGAGGTGTGACCACACCTATTGTCCCTCTATGTGTATTGTGTGGCCAACTATGGGGGATGTGTATTGCCTGTGGGAAGAGATGTGTATATATATTTCTGCACAACAAAATAAAGACAGTATTATTTGACTCCCAATTGAGTGTCATCCAATATGGGAGGTTGGGGATGGTGAGACTGTAGTGCTTCTTGGATATTTTACAGTATACCAGTGGAGATATTGGATTTGTGTTCCAACTCCGTTACAAACCTTATTACTCATGGGGGTCAATACAGACCCCCATAAGCACTTAATTAACCCTGTCCCATATGGGGGTCAATACAGACCCCCATAAGTACTTAATTAACCCCGTCACTCATGGGGGTCAAAACAGAACCCCATAAGCACTTAATAATCCCCTAATTCGTGGGGGTCAAAACAGACCCCATAAATCCCTAATTAACCTTGTCACTCATGGGGGTCAATACAGACCCCCATAAGCACTTAATGAACCTGGTCACTCATGGGTGTCAATACAGACCACAATAAACACTTAATTAACCCTAGGATGCATGGAGTGCAATACAGACCCCAATAAACCTTAATAACCCCGTCACACACAGGGGTCCATACAGACTGCCATAAGCACTTAATTAACCCCCACACTGATGGGGGGTCAATACAGACCTCATAAATCCCTAATTACCCTGTTACTCATGGGGGTCAATACAGACCCTCATAAGTACTTAATTATCCCGGTCACTAATGGGGGTGAATCCAGACCCCCATAAAACCCTTAATTAACCCTGTCACTCATGGGGGTGAATACAGACCCCAAAAGCACTTAATTAACCCTTTCACTCATGGGGGTCAATACAGACCACCATAAGCACTTAATTAACCCGGTCACTCATGGGGGTCAATCCAGACCCTCATAAACCTTAATTAACCCCGTCACTCACAGGGGTCAATACAGACCCCCATAAGCCCTTAATTAACCCCCTCACTCATTGGGTTCAATACAGACCCCATAAATCCCTAATTAACCTTGTCACTCATGGGGGTCAATACAGACCCCCATAAGCACTTAATTTCCCTGGTCACTCATGGGGGTCAATCCAGACCCCCATAAACCCTTAATTAACCCTGTCACTCATGGGGGTGAATACAGACCCCATAAGCACTTAATTAACCCTGTCATGCATGGGGGTCAATACAGACCCCAATAAGAACTTAATTAAAACTGTCCCTTATGGTGGACAATACAGACCCCCATAAGCACTTAATTAATCCCCTCACTCATGGGGGTCAATACAGACCCCATAAATCCCTAATTAACCCTGTCACTCATAGGGGTCAATACAGACACCCATAAGCACTTAATGAATGCGGTCACTCATGGGGCTCAATCCAGACAGCCATAAACCCTTAATTAACCCTGGAATGCATGGGGGACAATACAGACCCCCATAAGCACTTTACTAACCCCATTTTTCATGTGGGTCAATACAGACACCCATAAACTCCTAATTAACCCTTTTACTCATTGGGGTCAATAAAGACCCTCATAAACCCTTAATTAACCCCGTCACTCATGGGCGTCAGTACAGACCCCTATAAGAACTTAATTAACCTGGTCACAAATAGGGGTCAATACAGACCCCCAGAAGCCACTAAATAACCCTGGCACTCATGGGGTCAATACAGACCCCCATAAGCACTTAATTACCCAGTCACTCATTGGGGTCAATCCAGATCCACATCAACCCTTAATTAACCCTTTCACTCATGGAAGTCAATACAGACTGCCATAAGCACTTACTTAACCCTGTCACTCATGGGGTTCAATACAGATCCCCATAAGCATTTAGTTAACCCTGTCACTTATGGGGGTCAATACAGACCCCCATAATCACTTAATTAAACCTGACCCGCATGGCGGTTAATACAGACCCCCATAAGCTCTTATTGAACCCGGTTACTCATGGGGGTCAATCCAAACAGCCATAAACCCTTAATTAACCCTGGCATGCATGGTGGTCAATACAGACCCATATATGCACTTAATTAACCCAGTCACTCATGTGGGTCAATACAGGCACCCATAAACTCCTAATTAACCCTTTTACTCATTGGGGTCAATAAAGACCCTCATAAACCCTTAATTAACCCGGTTACTCATGGGCATCAGTACAGACCCCTATAAGCACTTAATTAACCCGGTCCCAAATAAGGGTCAATACAGATCCCCATAAGCATTTAGTTAACCCTGTCACTCACGTGGGTCAATACAGACCCCATAAATTCCTAATTAACCCTGTCACTCATGGGAGTGAATACAGACCCCCATAAGCAATTAATTGTTCTGGTCACTCACGGGGGTCAATCCAGACCCCCATAAACCCTTAATTAACCCTGTCACTAATGGGAGTGAATACAGACCCCCATAAGCACTTAATTAACCCTGTCACTTATGGGGGTCAATACAGACACCCATACACCCATAAACACCATAAGCACTTATAAAACCCTGTCACTCATGGGGGTCAATACAGACCCCATAAGCACTTAATTAACCCTGTCACTTATGGGGGTCAATACAGACCCCCATAAGCACTTAATTAACCCTTTCACTCATGGGGGTCAATGCAGACCTCTTTAAGCACTAAATTAACCCCCTCACTCATGGGGGTCAATACAGACCCCCATAAGCACTTAATTAACCCTGTCATGAGGGTCAATACAGTCCCCCGTAAGCACTTAATTAACACTGACCCGCATGGGGGTCAATACAGACCCCCATAAGTACTTAATAATCCCCTCACTCATGGGGGCAAAACCAACCCCATAAATCCCTAATTAACCCTGTCACTCATGGGGATCAATAGAGACCCCCATAAGCACTTACTGAACCCAGTCATTTATGGGGGTCAATCCAGACCTGATAAACCCTTTATTATCCCTGTCCTACATGGGGGTCAACACAGACCCCCATAAGCACTTAATTAACTCTGTCACTCATGGGGGTCAATGAAGACCTCTATAAGCACTTAATTAACCCCCTCACTTATGGTGGTCAATACAGACCTCCATAAGCACTTTATTACCCGGTCACTCTTGGGGGTCAATCCAGACCCCCATAAACCATTAAAAAACCCTGTCATTCATGGGGGCCAATACAGACCCCCATAAGTACCTAATTAACCCAGTCACTCATGGGGGTCAATACAGACTCCATAAATGCCTAATTAACCCTGTCACTCATGGGGGTTAATACAGACCCCAATCAGCATTTAATTAACCCGGTCACTCATGGGGGGCAATCCACACTTCATAAACCTTAATTAATAACATCACTCACAGGGGTCAATACAGACCCCATAAGCACTTAATTAACACCCGCACTCATGGGGGTCAATACATACCCCATAAATCCCTAATTAACCCTGTCACTCATGTGGGTCAATACAGACCCATATAAGCAATTAATTGTTCCGGTCACTCATGGCGGTCAATCCAGACCCCATAAACCCTTAATTAACCCTATCCTACATGGGGGTCAATACAGACCCCCATAAGCACTTAATTAACTCTGTCACACATGGGGGTCAATGCAGACCTCTATAAGTACTTAATTAACCCCCTCACTCATGGGGGTCAATACAGATCCCCATAAGCGCTTATTTAACCCTGGCATGCATGGGGGTCAATACAGATTCATATAAGCATTTAATTAACCCCGTCACTCATGGGGGGCAATACAGAAACTTATAAACCCCTAATTAACCCTGTCACTCATGGGGGTCAATACAGACCCCCATAAGCATTTAATTAACCCTGTCACTTAGGGGGGTCAATACAAAGCCCCATAAGCACTTAATTAACCCTGTCACTCATGGGGGTCAATACAGACACCCATACACCCATAAACCCCATAAGCACTTTTAAAACCCTGTCACTCATGGGGGTCAATACAGACCCCATAAGCACTTAATTAACCCTGTCACTTATGGGGGTCAATACAGACCCCCATAAGCACCTAATTAACCCTATCAGTTAAGGCTATCAATCTAGACCCGATGATCCCTTAATTAACCCTGTCCTACATGGGGGTCAGTACAGACCCCCATAAGCACTTAATTAACCCTGTCACTCATGGGGGTCAATGCAGACCTCTATAAGCACAAAATTAACCCCCTCACTCATGGGGGTCAATACAGACCCCCATAAGCACTTAATTTACTCTGTCATGCATGAGGGTCAATACAGTCCCCCATAAGCACTTAATTAACCCTGTCCCGCATGGGGGTAAATACAGACCCCCATAAGCACTTTATTAACCCTGTCACTCATGGGGGTCAATACAGACCCCCTAAGCCAATAAATAACCCTGGCACTCATGGGGGTCAATACAAACCACCATAATACGTTAATTAACCCTTTTACTCATGGGGGTCAATACAGACACCATAAACACTTTATTAACCCGGTCACTCATGGGAGACAATCCAGACCCCATAAACCCTTAATTAACCATGTCACTCATGGGGATCAATACAGGCCCCCATAAACCCTTAATTAACCCTGTCACTCATGGGGGTCAATACAGACCCCCATAAGCATTTAATTAACCCTGTCACTTAGGGGGGTCAATCCAAAGCCCCATAAGCACTTAATTAACCCTGTCACTTATGGGGGTCAATGCAGACCTCTATAAGCACTAAATTAACCCCCTCACTCATGGGGGTCAATACAGACCCCCATAAGCACTTAATTAATCCCCTCACCCATGCGGTTCAATCCAGACCATCATAAACCCGTAATTAACCCAGTCACTCAAGGGGGTCAATCAAGATCCCCATAAGCACTTAATTACCCGGTCACTCATGGGGGTCAATACAGACTCCCATAAGCACTTAATTAACCCTGTCACGCATGGGGGTCAATACAGACATCCATAAGGACTTAATTACCCAGTCACTCATGGGGGTCAATCCAGATGCCCATAAACTCTTAATTAACCCTGTCACTCATGGGGATCAATACAGACCCCTATAAGCACTCAATTAACCCGGTCACTCATGGGGATCAATCCAGACCCTCATAAACCTTAATAACCCTGTCACTCACGGGGGTCAATAGAGACTCCAATAAGCACTTAATTATCCCAGTCACAAATGGGGGTCAATACAGACCCCCATAAGGACTTAATAATCCCTGTCACTCATGAGGGTCAATACAGACCCCATAAGCACTTAATTAACCCTGTCACTTATGGGGGTTAATACAGACCCCCATAAGCACCTAATTAACCCTGCTCTGCATGGGGGTCAATACAGATCCCGATAAGCACTTAATTAACCCTGTCACTCATGGGGGACAATACAGACCCCCATAAGCACTAAATAATCCCCTCACTCATGGGGATCAAAACAGACCACATAAATCCTTAATTAACTGGTCACTCACGGGGGTCAATACAGACCCCCATAAGCACTTAATTAACCCTGTCACGCATGGGGGTCAATACAGACACCCATAAATCCCTAATTAACCCTGGCACGCATGGGGGTCAATACAGACCCCCATAAGCACTTAATTAACCCTGTCACTCATGGGTGTCAATACAAACACCCATAAACCCCTAATTACCCTGTCACTCATGGGGGCAATACAGACCCCCATAAGCACTTTATTAACCCTGTCACTCATGGGGGTCAATACAGACACCATAAGCACTTTATTAACCCGGTCACTCATGGGAGACAATCCAGACCCCATAAACCCTTAATTAACCCTGTCCCACATGGAGGTCAATACAAACCCCCATAAGCACTTAATCAACCCCCTCACTCATGGGGGTCAATACAGACCCCATAAATCCCTAATTAACCCCGTCACTCATGGGGGTCAATACAGACCCCCATAAGCACTTAATTACCCGGTCACTCATGGGGGTTAATGAAGACCACCATAAACCCTTAATGAACCTGGTCACTCATGGGGTCAATCCAGACCACCATAAACCCTTAATTAACCTGGTCACTCGTGGGGGTCAATCCAGACCCTTATAAACCTTAACAACCCCTTCACTCACGGGGTTCAATAGAGATTGTCATAAGCACTTAATTAACCCCCTCACTCATGGGGGTCAATACAGACCCCATAAATTAACCTTGTAACTGAACCCATCACTGTTTTACCCTGTTTTATGGTTATTTAATTATTATAATTAAAATATGATCCTACTGTTATACTGTATGTATGTTGGTTTATGCTCTGCAGAATATTAGCACAGACTATTGCAGACCTTGGCATAATAGATAATCCTATTACAGAGACTCCTCATAAGATAAGGAAGTCTATTGCATAAAGTGTTTTCATTATCAGACATAAGAACAAAGAAGTATAATCTGATCAATGTCTGATTGTATCATAGTAGCCAGGTAGCCTCAGGGAGGTGTGACCACACCTATTGTCCCTCTATGTGTATTGTGTGGCCAACTATGGGGGATGTGTATTGCCTGTGGGAAGAGATGTGTATATATATTTCTGCACAACAAAATAAAGACAGTATTATTTGACTCCCAATTGAGTGTCATCCAATATGGGAGGTTGGGGATGGTGAGACTGTAGTGCTTCTTGGATATTTTACAGTATACCAGTGGAGATATTGGATTTGTGTTCCAACTCCGTTACAAACCTTATTACTCATGGGGGTCAATACAGACCCCCATAAGCACTTAATTAACCCTGTCCCATATGGGGGTCAATACAGACCCCCATAAGTACTTAATTAACCCCGTCACTCATGGGGGTCAAAACAGAACCCCATAAGCACTTAATAATCCCCTAATTCGTGGGGGTCAAAACAGACCCCATAAATCCCTAATTAACCTTGTCACTCATGGGGGTCAATACAGACCCCCATAAGCACTTAATGAACCTGGTCACTCATGGGTGTCAATACAGACCACAATAAACACTTAATTAACCCTAGGATGCATGGAGTGCAATACAGACCCCAATAAACCTTAATAACCCCGTCACACACAGGGGTCCATACAGACTGCCATAAGCACTTAATTAACCCCCACACTGATGGGGGGTCAATACAGACCTCATAAATCCCTAATTACCCTGTTACTCATGGGGGTCAATACAGACCCTCATAAGTACTTAATTATCCCGGTCACTAATGGGGGTGAATCCAGACCCCCATAAAACCCTTAATTAACCCTGTCACTCATGGGGGTGAATACAGACCCCAAAAGCACTTAATTAACCCTTTCACTCATGGGGGTCAATACAGACCACCATAAGCACTTAATTAACCCGGTCACTCATGGGGGTCAATCCAGACCCTCATAAACCTTAATTAACCCCGTCACTCACAGGGGTCAATACAGACCCCCATAAGCCCTTAATTAACCCCCTCACTCATTGGGTTCAATACAGACCCCATAAATCCCTAATTAACCTTGTCACTCATGGGGGTCAATACAGACCCCCATAAGCACTTAATTTCCCTGGTCACTCATGGGGATCAATCCAGACCCCCATAAACCCTTAATTAACCCTGTCACTCATGGGGGTGAATACAGACCCCATAAGCACTTAATTAACCCTGTCATGCATGGGGGTCAATACAGACCCCAATAAGAACTTAATTAAAACTGTCCCTTATGGTGGACAATACCGACCCCCATAAGCACTTAATTATTCCCCTCACTCATGGGGGTCAATACAGACTCAATAAATCCCTAATTAACCCTGTCAATCATGGGGGTCGATACAGACCTCCATAAGCTCTTATTGAACCCGGTTACTCATGGGGGTCAATCCAAACAGCCATAAACCCTTAATTAACCCTGGCATGCATGGTGGTCAATACAGACCCATATATGCACTTAATTAACCCCGTCACTCATGTGGGTCAATACAGACACCCATAAACTCCTACTTAACCATTTTACTCATTGGGGTCAATAAAGACCCTCATAAACCCTTAATTAACCCCGTCACTCATGGGCGTCAGTACAGACCCCTATAAGAACTTAATTAACCTGGTCACAAATAGGGGTCAATACAGACCCCCAGAAGCCACTAAATAACCCTGGCACTCATGGGGTCAATACAGACCCCCATAAGCACTTAATTACCCAGTCACTCATTGGGGTCAATCCAGATCCACATCAACCCTTAATTAACCCTTTCACTCATGGAAGTCAATACAGACTGCCATAAGCACTTACTTAACCCTGTCACTCATGGGGTTCAATACAGATCCCCATAAGCATTTAGTTAACCCTGTCACTTATGGGGGTCAATACAGACCCCCATAATCACTTAATTAAACCTGACCCGCATGGCGGTTAATACAGACCCCCATAAGCTCTTATTGAACCCGGTTACTCATGGGGGTCAATCCAAACAGCCATAAACCCTTAATTAACCCTGGCATGCATGGTGGTCAATACAGACCCATATATGCACTTAATTAACCCAGTCACTCATGTGGGTCAATACAGGCACCCATAAACTCCTAATTAACCCTTTTACTCATTGGGGTCAATAAAGACCCTCATAACACCTTAATTAACCCGGTTACTCATGGGCATCAGTACAGACCCCTATAAGCACTTAATTAACCCGGTCCCAAATAAGGGTCAATACAGATCCCCATAAGCATTTAGTTAACCCTGTCACTCACGTGGGTCAATACAGACCCCATAAATTCCTAATTAACCCTGTCACTCATGGGAGTGAATACAGACCCCCATAAGCAATTAATTGTTCTGGTCACTCACGGGGGTCAATCCAGACCCCCATAAACCCTTAATTAACCCTGTCACTAATGGGAGTGAATACAGACCCCCATAAGCACTTAATTAACCCTGTCACTTATGGGGGTCAATACAGACACCCATACACCCATAAACCCCATAAGCACTTATAAAACCCTGTCACTCATGGGGGTCAATACAGACCCCATAAGCACTTAATTAACCCTGTCACTTATGGGGGTCAATACAGACCCCCATAAGCACTTAATTAACCCTGTCACTCATGGGGGTCAATGCAGACCTCTATTAAGCACTAAATTAACCCCCTCACTCATGGGGGTCATTACAGACCCCCATAAGCACGTAATTTACTCTGTCATGAGGGTCAATACAGTCCCCCGTAAGCACTTAATTAACACTGACCCGCATGGGGGTCAATACAGACCCCCATAAGTACTTAATAATCCCCTCACTCATGGGGGCAAAACCAACCCCATAAATCCCTAATTAACCCTGTCACTCATGGGGATCAATAGAGACCCCCATAAGCACTTACTGAACCCAGTCATTTATGGGGGTCAATCCAGACCTGATAAACCCTTTATTATCCCTGTCCTACATGGGGGTCAACACAGACCCCCATAAGCACTTAATTAACTCTGTCACTCATGGGGGTCAATGAAGACCTCTATAAGCACTTAATTAACCCCCTCACTTATGGTGGTCAATACAGACCTCCATAAGCACTTTATTACCCGGTCACTCTTGGGGGTCAATCCAGACCCCCATAAACCATTAAAAAACCCTGTCATTCATGGGGGCCAATACAGACCCCCATAAGTACCTAATTAACCAAGTCACTCATGGGGGTCAATACAGACTCCATAAATGCCTAATTAACCCTGTCACTCATGGGGGTTAATACAGACCCCAAGCAGCATTTAATTAACCCGGTCACTCATGGGGGGCAATCCACACTTCATAAACCTTAATTAATAACATCACTCACAGGGGTCAATACAGACCCCATAAGCACTTAATTAACACCCGCACTCATGGGGGTCAATACATACCCCATAAATCCCTAATTAACCCTGTCACTCATGTGGGTCAATACAGACCCATATAAGCAATTAATTGTTCCGGTCACTCATGGCGGTCAATCCAGACCCCATAAACCCTTAATTAACCCTATCCTACATGGGGGTCAATACAGACCCCCATAAGCACTTAATTAACCCTGTCACACATGGGGGTCAATGCAGACCTCTATAAGTACTTAATTAACCCCCTCACTCATGGGGGTCAATACAGATCCCCATAAGCGCTTATTTAACCCTGGCATGCATGGGGGTCAATACAGATTCATATAAGCATTTAATTAACCCCGTCACTCATGGGGGGCAATACAGAAACTTATAAACCCCTAATTAACCCTGTCACTCATGGGGGTCAATACAGACCCCCATAAGCATTTAATTAACCCTGTCACTTAGGGGGGTCAATACAAACCCCCATAAGCACTTAATTAACCCTGTCACTCATGGGGGTCAATACAGACACCCATACACCCATAAACCCCATAAGCACTTATAAAACCCTGTCACTCATGGGGGTCAATACAGACCCCATAAGCACTTAATTAACCCTGTCACTTATGGGGGTCAATACAGACCCCCATAAGCACCTAATTAACCCTATTAGTTAAGGCTATCAATCTAGACCCGATGATCCCTTAATTAACCCTGTCCTACATGGGGGTCAATACAGACCCCATAAGCACTTAATTCACCCTGTCACTCATGGGGGTCAATGCAGACCTCTATAAGCACAAAATTAACACCCTCACTCATGGGGGTCAATACAGACCCCCATAAGCACTTAATTTACTCTGTCATGCATGAGGGTCAATACAGTCCCCCATAAGCACTTAATTAACCCTGTCCCGCATGGGGGTCAATACAGACCCCCATAAGCACTTTATTAACCCTGTCACTCATGGGGGTCAATACAGACCCCCTAAGCCAATAAATAACCCTGGCACTCATGGGGGTCAATACAAACCACCATAATACGTTAATTAACCCTTTTACTCATGGGGGTCAATACAGACACCATAAACACTTTATTTACCCGGTCACTCATGGGAGACAATCCAGACCCCATAAACCCTTAATTAACCATGTCACTCATGGGGATCAATACAGGCCCCCATAAACCCTTAATTAACCCTGTCACTCATGGGGGTCAATACAGACCCCCATAAGCATTTAATTAACCCTGTCACTTAGGGGGGTCAATCCAAAGCCCCATAAGCACTTAATTAACCCTGTCACTTATGGGGGTCAATGCAGACCTCTATAAGCACTAAATTAACCCCCTCACTCATGGGGGTCAATACAGACCCCCATAAGCACTTAATTTACTCTGTTATGCATGAGGGTCAATATAGTCCCCCATAAGCACTTAATTAACCCTGTCCCGCATTGGGGTCAATACAGACCCTCATAAGCGCTTTATTAACCCTGTCACTCATGGGGGTCAATACAGACCCCCTAAGCCAATAAATAACCCTGGCACTCATGGGGGTCAATACAAACCACCATAATACATTAATTAACCCTGTCACTCATAGGGGTCAATACAGACACCATAAGCACTTTATTAACCCGGTCACTCATGGGAGACAATCCAGACCCCATAAACCCTTAATTAACCCTATCCCACATGGGGGTCAATACAAACCCCCATAAGCACTTAATTAACCCCCTCACTCATGGGGGTCAATACAGACCCCATAAATCCCTAATTAACCCTGTCATTCGTGGGGGTCAATACAGACTCCCATAAGCACCTAATTAACTCTATCAGTCAAGGCGGTCAATTTAGACCCAATAAACCCTTAATTAACCCTGTCCTACATGGGGGTCAATACAGTCCCCCATAAGCACTTAATTAACCCTGTCACTTATGGGGGTCAATGCAGACCTCTATAAGCACTAAATTAACCCCCTCACTCATGGGGGTCAATACAGACCCCCATAAGTGCTTTATTAACCCTGTCACTCATGGGGGTCAATACAGACCCCCTAAGCCAATAAATAACCCTGGCACTCATGCGGGTCAATACAAACCACCATAATACGTTAATTAACCCTGTCACTCATGGGGGTCAATACAGACACCATAAGCACTTTATTAACCCGGTCACTCATGGGAGACAATCCAGACCCCATAAACCCTTAATTTACCCTATCCCACATGGGGGTCAATACAAACCCCCATAAGCACTTAATTAACCCCCTCACTCATGGGGGTCAATACAGACCCCATAAATCCCTAATTAACCCTGTCATTCATGGGGGTCAATACAGACTCCCATAAGCACTTAATTACCCGGTCACTCATGGGGGTTAATGAAGACCACCATAAACCCTTAATTAACCTGGTCACTCATGGGGTCAATCCAGACCACCATAAACCCTTAATTAACCTGGTCACTCATGGGGGTCAATCCAGACCCTCATAAACCTTAACAACCCCTTCACTCACAGGGGTCAATAAAGACCGTCATAAGCACTTAATTAACCCCCTCACTCATGGGGATCAATACAGACCCCATAAATTAACCTTGTAACTGAACCCATCACTGTTTTACCCTGTTTTATGGTTATTTAATTATTATAATTAAAATATGATCCTACTGTTATACTGTATGTATGTTGGTTTATGCTCTGCAGAATATTAGCACAGACTATTGCAGCACTTATTTAACCCTGGCATGCATGGGGGTCAATACAGATTCATATAAGCATTTAATTAACCCCGTCACTCATGGGGGGCAATACAGAAATTTATAAACCCCTAATTAACCCTGTCACTCATGGGGGTCAATACAGGCCCCCATAAACCCTTAATTAACCCTGTCACTCATGGGGGTCAATACAGACCCCCATAAGCATTTAATTAACCCTGTCACTCATGGGGTTCAATACAGACACCCATACACCCATAAACCCCATAAGCACTTATAAAACCCTGTCACTCATGGGGGTTTATACAGACCCCATAAGCACTTAATTAACCCTGTCACTTATGGCGGTCAATACAGACCCCCATAAGCACCTATTTAACCCTATGAGTCAAGGCGGTCAATCCAGACCCGATAAACCCTTAATTAACCCTGTCCTACATGGGGGTCAATACAGACCCCCATAAGCACTTAATTCACCCTGTCACTCATGGGGGTCAATGCAGACCTCTATAAGCACTAAATTAACCCCCTCACTCATGGGGGTCAATACAGACCCCCATAAGCACTTAATTTACTCTGTCATGCATGAGGGTCAATACAGTCCCCCATAAGCACTTAATTAACCCTGTTCCGCATGGGGGTCAATACAGACCCCCATAATCACTTTATTAACCCTGTCACTCATGGGGGTCAATACAGACCCCCTAAGCCAATAAATAACCCTGGCACTCATGGGGGTCAATACAAACCACCATAATACGTTAATTAACCCTGTCACTCATGGGGGTCAATACAGACACCATAAGCACTTTATTAACCCGGTCACTCATGGGAGACAATCCAGACCCCATAAACCCTTAATAAACTTTGTCCCACATGGTGGTCAATACAAACCCCCATAAGCACTTAATTAACCCCCTCACTCATGGGGGTCAATACAGACCCCATAAATCCCTAATTAACCCTGTCACTCATGGGGGTCAATACAGACCCCCATAAGCACTTAATTACCCGGTCACTCATGGGGGTTAATGAAGACCACCATAAACCCTTAATGAACCTGGTCACTCATGGGGTCAATCCAGACCACCATAAACCCTTAATTAACCCTGTCACTCGTGGGGGTCAATCCAGACCCTCATAAACCTTAACAACCCCTTCACTCACGGGGGTCAATAGAGACCGTCATAAGCACTTAATTAACCCCCTCACTCATGGGGGTCAATACAGACCCCATAAATTAACCTTGTAACTGAACCCATCACTGTTTTACCCTGTTTTATGGTTATTTAATTATTATAATTAAAATATGATCCTACTGTTATACTGTATGTATGTTGGTTTATGCTCTGCAGAATATTAGCACAGACTATTGCAGACCTTGGCATAATAGATAATCCTATTACAGAGACTCCTCATAAGATAAGGAAGTCTATTGTATAAAGTGTTTTCATTATCAGACATAAGAACAAAGAAGTATAATCTGATCAATGTCTGATTGTATCAAAGTAGCCAGGTAGCCTCAGGGAGATGTGACCACACCTATTGTCCCTCTATGTGTATTGTGTGGACAACTATGGGGGATGTGTATTGCCTGTGGGAAGAGATGTGTATATATATTTCTGCACAACAAAATAAAGACAGTATTATTTGACTAACAATTGAGTGTCATCCAATATGGGAGGTTGGGGATGGTGAGACTGTAGTGCTTCTTGGATATTTTACTGTATACCAGCGGAGATTTTGGATTTGTGTTCCAACTCCGTTACAAACCTTATCACTCATGGGGGTCAATACAGACCCCCATAAGCACTTAATTAACCCTGTCCCACATGGGGGTCAATACAGACCCCCATAAGTACTTAATTAACCCCGTCACTCATGGGGGTCAAAACAGACCCCCATAAGCACTTAATAATCCCCTCATTCATGGGGGTCAAAACAGACCCCATAAATCCCTAATTAACCTTGTCACTCATGGGGGTCAATACAGACCCCCATAAGCACTTAATGAACCTGGTCACTCATGGGTGTCAATCCAGACCACAATAAACCCTTAATTAACCCTAGGATGCATGGAGTTCAATACAGACCCCCATAAACCTTAATAACCCCGTCACACACAGGGGTCAATACAGACTGCTGTAAGCACTTAATTAACCCCCACACTGATGGGGGTCAATACAGACCTCATAAATCCCTAATTAACCCTGTTACTCATGGGGGTCAATACAGACCCTCATAAGCACTTAATTATCCCAGTCACTCATGGGGGTCAATCCAGACCCCCATAAAACCCTTAATTAACCCTGTCACTCATGGGGGTGAATACAGACCCCAAAAGCACTTAATTAACCCTGTCACTCATGGGGGTCAATACAGACCCCCATAAGCACTTAATTAACCCGGTCACTCATGGGGGTCAATCCAGACCCTCATAAACCTTAATTAACCCTGTCACTCAGAGGGTCAATACAGACCCCCATAAGCACTTAATTAACCCCCTCACTCATTGGGTTCAATACAGACCCCATAAATCCCTAATTAACCTTGTCACTCATGGGGGTCAATACAGACCCCCATAAGCACTTAATTTCCCCGGTCACTCATGGGGATCAATCCAGACCCCCCATAAACCCTTAATTAACCCTGTCACTCATGGGGGTGAATACAGACCCCATAAGCACTTAATTAACCCTGTCATGAATGGGGGTCAATACAGACCCCCATAAGAACTTAATTAACCCTGTCCCTTATGGGGGCCAATACTGACCCCCATAAGCACTTAATTATTCCCCTCACTCATGGGGGTCAATACAGACCAAATAAATCCCTAATTAACCCTGTCAATCAAGGGGGTCAATACAGACCCCCATAAGCTCTTATTGAACCTGGTTACTCATGGGGGTCAATCCAAACAGCCATAAACCCTTTATTAACCCTGGCATGCACTTAATTAACCCAGTCACTCATGTGGGTCAATACAGGCACCCATAAACTCCTAATTAACCCTTTTACTCATAAACCCTTAATTAACCCCGTCACTCATGGGCATCAGTACAGACCCTTATAAGCACTTAATTAACCCGGTCACAAATAAGGGTCAATACAGACCCCCATAAGCCACTAAATAACCCTGGCACTCATGGGATCAATACAGACCCCCATAAGCACTTAATTACCGGTCACTAATGGGGGTCAATCCAAATCCACATCAACCCTTAATTAACCCTTTCACTCATGGGGGTCAATACAGACCGCCATAAGCACTTACTTAACCCTGTCACTCATGGGGTTCAATACAGATCCCCATAAGCATTTAGTTAACCCTGTCACTTATGGGGGTTAATACAGACCCCCATAATCACTTAATTAACCCTGTCACTCACGTGGGTCAATACAGACCCCATAAATTCCTAATTAACCCTGTCACTCATGTGGGTCAATACAGACCCCCATAAGCAATTAATTGTTCTGGTCATTTATGGGGGTCAATCCAGACCCCCATAAACCCTTAATTAACCCTGTCACTAATGGGGGTGAATACAGACCCCAATAAGCACATAATTAACCCTGTCATGCATGGGGGTCAATACAGTCCCCCATAAGCACTTAATTAACCCTGACCCACATGGGGGTTAATACAGACCCCCATAACTACTTAATAATCCCCTCACTCATGGTGGTCACAACAGACCCCATAAATCCCTATATTACCCTGTCACTCATGGGAATCAATACAGACCCCTATAAGCACTTACTAAACCCGGTCACTCATGGGGGTCAATACAGACCCCAATAAGCATTTAATTAACCTGATCACTCATGGGGGGCAATCCACACCTTCATAAACCTTAATTAATAACATCACTCACAGGGGTCAATATAGACCCTCATAAGCACTTAATTAACCCTGTCACTCATGGGGGTCAATGCAGACCTCTATAAGTACTTAATTAAGCCCCTCACTCATGGGGGTCAATACAGATCCCGATAAGCACTTATTTAACACTGGCATGCATGGGGGTCAATACAGATTCATATAAGCATTTAATTAACCCCGTCACTCATGGGGGCAATACAGACACTTATAAACCCCTAATTAACCCTGTCACTCATGGGGGACAATACAGACACTTATAAACCCCTAATTAACCCTGTCACTCATGGGGGTCAATACAGACCCCCATAAGCATTTAATTAACCCTGTCACTTAGGGGGGTCAATACAAACCCCCATAAGCACTTAATTAACCCTGTCACTCATGGGGGTCAATGCAGACACCCATATACCCATAAACCCCATAAGCACTTATAAAACCCTATCACCCATGGGGGTCAATACAGACCCCATAAGCACTTAATTAACCCTGTCACTTATGGGGGTCATTACAGACCCCCATAAGCACCTAATTAACCCTATCAGTCAAGGCGGTCAATCCAGACCCGATAAACCCTTAATTAACCCTGTCCTACGTGGGCGTCAATACAGACCCCCATAAGCACTTAATTAACCCTGTCACTCATGGGGGTCAATGCAGACCTCTATAAGCACTAAATTAACCCCCTCACTCATGGGGGTCAATACAGACCCCCATAAGCACTTAATTTACTTGTTATGCATGAGGGTCAATATAGTCCCCCATAAGCACTTAATTAACCCTGTCCCACATGGGGGTCAATACAGACTCCCATAAGTACTTAATAATCCCCTCACTCATGGGTGCAAAACCAACCCCATAAATCCCTAATTAACCCTGTCACTCATGGGGATTAATAGAGACCCCCATAAGCACTTACTGAACCCAGTCATTTATGGCGGTCAATCCAGACCCGATAAACCCTTAATTATCCCTGTCCTACATGGGGGTCAACACAGACCCCATAAGCACTTAATTATCTCTGTCACTCATGGGGGTCAATGCAGACCTCTATAAGCACTTAATTAACCCCCTCACTTATGGTGGTCAATACAGACCCCCATAAGCACTTTATTACCCAGTCACTCTTGGGGGTCAATCCAGACACCCAAAAACCATTAAAAAACCCTGTCATTCATGGGGGCCAATACAGACCCCCATAAGCACCTAATTAACCCAGACACTCATGGGGGTCAATACAGACTCCATAAATGCCTAATTAACCCTGTCACTCATGGGGGTTAATACAGACCCCAATCAGCATTTAATTAACCCGGTCACTCATGGGGGGCAATCCACACCTTCATAAACCTTTATTAATAACATCACTCACAGGGGTCAATACAGACCCCCATAAGCACTTAATTAACATCCGTACTCATGGGGGTCAATACAGACCCCATAAATCCCTAATTAACCCTGTCACTCATGTGCATCAATACAGACCCCCATAAGCAATTAATTGTTCCGGTCACTCATGGCGGTCAATCCAGACCCCATAAACCCTTAATTAACCCTGTCCTACATGGGGGTCAATACAGACCCCCATAAGCACTTAATTAACCCTGTCACTCATGGGGGTCAATGCAGACCTCTATAAGTACTTAATTAACCCCCTCACTCATGGGGGTCAATACAGATCCCCATAAGCAATTAATTGTTCCGGTCACTCATGGCGGTCAATCCAGACCCCATAAACCCTTAATTAACCCTGTCCTACATGGGGGTCAATACAGACCCCAATAAGCACTTAATTAACCCTGTCACTCATGGGGGTCAATGCAGACCTCTATAAGTACTTAATTAACCCCCTCACTCATGGGGGTCAATACAGATCCCCATAAGCACTTATTTAACCCTGGCATGCATGGGGGTCAATACAGATTCATATAAGCATTTAATTAACCCCGTCACTCATGGGGGGCAATACAGAAATGTATAAACCCCTAATTAACCCTGTCACTCATGGGGGTCAATACAGGCCCCCATAAACCCTTAATTAACCCTGTCACTCATGGGGGTCAATACAGACCCCCATAAGCATTTAATTAACCCTGTCACTCATGGGGTTCAATACAGACACCCATACACCCATAAACCCCATAAGCACTTATAAAACCCTGTCACTCATGGGGGTTAATACAGACCCCATAAGCACTTAATTAACCCTGTCACTTATGGCGGTCAATACAGACCCCCATAAGCACCTAATTAACCCTATGAGTCAAGGCGGTCAATCCAGACCCGATAAACCCTTAATTAACCCTGTCCTACATGGGGGTCAATACAGACCCCCATAAGCACTTAATTCACCCTGTCACTCATGGGGGTCAATGCAGACCTCTATAAGCACTAAATTAACCCCCTCACTCATGGGGGTCAATACCGACCCCCATAAGCACTTAATTTACTCTGTCATGCATGAGGGTCAATACAGTCCCCCATAAGCACTTAATTAACCCTGTTCCGCATGGGGGTCAATACAGACCCCCATAATCACTTTATTAACCCTGTCACTCATGGGGGTCAATACAGACCCTCTAAGCCAATAAATAACCCTGGCACTCATGGGGGTCAATACAAACCACCATAATACGTTAATTAACCCTGTCACTCATGGGGGTCAATACAGACACCATAAGCACTTTATTAACCCGGTCACTCATGGGAGACAATCCAGACCCCATAAACCCTTAATAAACCCTGTCCCACATGGTGGTCAATACAAACCCCCATAAGCACTTAATTAACCCCCTCACTCATGGGGGTCAATACAGACCCCATAAATCCCTAATTAACCCTGTCACTCATGGGGGTCAATACAGACCCCCATAAGCACTTAATTACCCGGTCACTCATGGGGGTTAATGAAGACCACCATAAACCCTTAATGAACCTGGTCACTCATGGGGTCAATCCAGACCACCATAAACCCTTAATTAACCCTGTCACTCATGGGGGTCAATCCAGACCCTCATAAACCTTAACAACCCCTTCACTCACGGGGGTCAATAGAGACCGTCATAAGCACTTAATTAACCCCCTCACTCATGGGGGTCAATACAGACCCCATAAATTAACCTTGTAACTGAACCCATCACTGTTTTACCCTGTTTTATGGTTATTTAATTATTATAATTAAAATATGATCCTACTGTTATACTGTATGTATGTTGGTTTATGCTCTGCAGAATATTAGCACAGACTATTGCAGACCTTGGCATAATAGATAATCCTATTACAGAGACTCCTCATAAGATAAGGAAGTCTATTGTATAAAGTGTTTTCATTATCAGACATAAGAACAAAGAAGTATAATCTGATCAATGTCTGATTGTAGCCAGGTAGCCTCAGGGAGGTGTGACCACACCTATTGTCCCTCTATGTGTATTGTGTGGACAACTATGGGGGATGTGTATTGCCTGTGGGAAGAGATGTGTATATATATTTCTGCACAACAAAATAAAGACAGTATTATTTGACTAACAATTGAGTGTCATCCAATATGGGAGGTTGGGGATGGTGAGACTGTAGTGCTTCTTGGATATTTTACTGTATACCAGCGGAGATTTTGGATTTGTGTTCCAACTCAATTACAAACCTTATCACTCATGGGGGTCAATACAGACCCCCATAAGCACTTAATTAACCCTGTCCCACATGGGGGTCAATACAGACCCCCATAAGTACTTAATTAACCCCGTCACTCATGGGGGTCAAAACAGACCCCCATAAGCACTTAATAATCCCCTCATTCATGGGGGTCAAAACAGACCCCATAAATCCCTAATTAACCTTGTCACTCATGGGGGTCAATACAGACCCCCATAAGCACTTAATTAACCCTGTCCCACATGGGGGTCAATACAGACCCCCATAAGTACTTATTTAACCACATCATTCATGGGGGTCAAAACAGACCCCCATAAGCACTTAATAATCCCCTCGTTCGTGGGGGTCAAAACAGACCCCATAAATCCCTAATTAACCTTGTCACTCATGGGGGTCAATACAGACCCCCATAAGAACTTAATGAACCTGGTCACTCATGGGTGTCAATCCAGACCACAAAAAAAACCTTAATTAACCCTAGGATGCATGGAGTTCAATACAGACCCCCATAAACCTTAATAACCCCGTCACACACAGGGGTCAATACAGACTGCCATAAGCACTTAATTAACCCCCACACTGATGGGGGTCAATACAGACCTCATAAATCCCTAATTAACCCTGTTACTCATGGGGGTCAATACAGACCCTCATAAGCACTTAATTATCCCAGTCACTCATGAGGGTCAATCCAGACCCCCATAAAACCCTTAATTAACCCTGTCACTCATGGGGGTGAATACAGACCCCAAAAGCATTTAATTAACCCTGTCACTCATGGGGGTCAATACAGACCCCCATAAGCACTTAATTAACCCGGTCACTCATGGGGGTCAATCCAGACCCTCATAAACCTTAATTAACCCGTCACTCACAGGGTCAATACAGACCCCCATAAGCACTTAATTAACCCCCTCACTCATTGGGTTAAATACAGACCCCATAAATCCCTAATTAACCTTGTCACTCATGGGGGTCAATACAGACCCCCATAAGCACTTAATTTCCCCGGTCACTCATGGGGATCAATCCAGACCCCCATAAACCCTTAATTAACCCTGTCACTCATGGGGGTGAATACAGACCCCATAAGCACTTAATTAACCCTGTCATGCATGGGGGTCAATACAGACCCCCATAAGAACTTAATTAACCCTGTCCCTTATGGGGGCCAATACCGACCCCCATAAGCACTTAATTATTCCCCTCACTCATGGGGGTCAATACAGACCAAATAAATCCCTAATTAACCCTGTCAATCAAGGGGGTCAATACAGACCCACATAAGCTCTTATTGAACCCGGTTACTCATGGGGGTCAATCCAAACAGCCTTAATTAACCCTGGCATGCATGGTGGTCAATACAGACCCATATATGCACTTAATTAACCCAGTCACTCATGTGGGTCAATACAGGCACCCATAAACTCCTAATTAACCCTTTTACTCATTGGGGTCAATAAAGACCCTCATAAACCCTTAATTAACCCCGTCACTCATGGGCATCAGTGCAGACCCCTATAAGCACTTAATTAACCCGGTCACAAATAAGGGTCAATACAGACCCCCATAAGCAACTAAATAACCCTGACACTCATGGGATCAATACAGACCCCCATAAGCACTTAATTACAGGTCACTCATGGGGGTCAATCCAGATCCACATCAACCCTTAATTAACCCTTTCACTCATGGGGGTCAATACAGACCGCCATAAGCACTTACTTAACCCTGTCACTCATGGGGTTCAATACAGATCCCCATAAGCATTTAGTTAACCCTGTCACTTATGGGGGTTAATACAGACCCCCATAATCACTTAATTAACCCTGTCACTCACGTGGGTCAATACAGACCCCATAAATTCCTAATTAACCCTGTCACTCATGTGGGTCAATACAGACCCCCATAAGCAATTACTTGTTCTGGTCACTCATGGGGGTCAATCCAGACCCCCATAAACCCTTAATTAACCCTGTCACTATTGGGGGTAAATACAGACCCCCATAGGCACATAATTAACCCTGTCATGCATGGGGGTCAATACAGTCCCCCATAAGCACTTAATTAACCCTGACCCGCATGGGGGTAAATACAGACCCCCATAACTACTTAATAATCCCCTCACTCATGGGGGTCAAAACAGACCCCATCAATCCCTATATTACCCTGTCACTCATGGGAATCAATACAGACCCCTATAAGCACTTACTAAACCCGGTCACTCATGGGGGTCAATACAGACCCCAATAAGCATTTAATTAACCTGGTCACTCATGGGGGGCAATCCACACCTTCATAAACCTTAATTAATAACATCGCTCACAGGGGTCAATACAGACCCTCATAAGCACTTAATTAACCCTGTCACTCATGGGGGTCAATGCAGACCTCTATAAGTACTTAATTAAGCCCCTCACTCATGGGGGTCAATACAGATCCCGATAAGCACTTATTTAACACTGGCATGCATGGGGGTCAATACAGATTCATATAAGCATATAATTAACCCCGTCACTCATGGGGGACAATACAGACACTTATAAACCCCTAATTAACCCTGTTACTCATAGGGGTCAATACAGGCCCCCATAAACCCTTAATTAACCCTGTCACTCATGGGGGTCAATACAGACCCCCATAAGCATTTAATTAACCCTGTCACTTAGGGGGTCAATACAAACCCCCATAAGCACTTAATTAACCCTGTCAATCATGGGGGTCAATGCAGACACCCATATACCCATAAACCCCATAAGCACTTATAAAACCCTATCACCCATGGGGGTCAATACAGACCCCATAAGCACTTAATTAACCCTGTCACTTATGGGGGTCATTACAGACCCCCATAAACACCTAATTAACCCTATCAGTCAAGGCGGTCAATCCAGACCTGATAAACCTTTAATTAACCCTGTCCTACATGGGGGTCAATACAGACCCCCATAAGCATTTAATTAACCCTGTCACTCATGGGGGTCAATGCAGACCTCTATAAGCACTAAATTAACCCCCTCTCTCATGGGGGTCAATACAGACCCCCATAAGCACTTAATTTACTCTGTCATGCATGAGGGTCAATACAGTCCCCCATAAGCATTTAATTAACCCTGTCCCACATGGGGGTCAATACAGACCCCCATAAGTACTTAAAAATCCCCTCACTCATGGGGCAAAACCAACCCCATCAATCCCTAATTAACCCTGTCACTCATGGGGATTAATAGAGACCCCCATAAGCACTTACTGAACCAAGTCATTTAAGGCGGTCAATCCAGACCCGATAAACCCTTAATTATCCCTGTCCTACATGGGGGTCAACACAGACCCCATAAGCACTTAATTAACTCTGTCACTCATGGGGGTCAATGCAGACCTCTATAAGCACTTAATTAACCCCTTCACTTATGGTGGTCAATACAGACCCCCATAAGCACTTTATTACCCGGTCACTCTTGGGGGTCAATCCAGACACCCAAAAACCATTAAAAAACCCTGTCATTCATGGGGGCCAATACAGACCCCCATAAGCACCTAATTAGCCCAGACACTCTTGGGGGTCAATACAGACTCCATAAATGCCTAATTAACCCTGTCACTCATGGGGGTTAATACAGACACTCATGAGCATTTAATTAACCCTGTCACTCATGGGGGGCAATCCACACCTTCATAAACCTTAATTAATAACATCACTCACAGGGGTCAATACAGACCCCCATAAGCACTTAATTAACCCCCGCACTCATGGGGGTCAATACAGACCCCATAAATCCCTAATTAACCCTGTCACTCTTGTGGTTCAATACAGACCCCCATAAGCAATTAATTGTTCCGGTCACTCATGGCGGTCAATCCAGACCCCATAAACCCTTAATTAACCCTGTCACTCATGGGGGTCAATGCAGACCTCTATAAGTACTTAATTAACAACCTCACTCATGGGGGTCAATACAGATCCCCATAAGCACTTATTTAACCCTGGCATGCATGGGGGTCAATACAGATTCATATAAGCATTTAATTAACCCCGTCACTCATGGGGGGCAATACAGAAACTTATAAAACCCTAATTAACCCTGTCACTCATTGGGGTCAATACAGGCCCCCATAAACCCTTAATTAACCCTGTCACTCATGGGGGTCAATACAGACCCCCATAAGCATTTAATTAACCCTGTCACTTAGGGGGGGTCAATACAAACCCCCATAAGCACTTAATTAACCCTGTCACTCATGGGGGTCAATACAGACACCCATACACCCATAAACCCCATAAGCACTTATAAAACCCTGTCACTCATGGGGGTCAATACAGACCCCATAAGCACTTAATTAACCTTGTCACTTATGGGGGTCAATACAGACCCCCATAAGCACCTAATTAACCCTATGAGTCAAGGCGGTCAATCCAGACCCGATAAACCCTTAATTAACCCTGTCCTACATGGGGGTCAATACAGACCCCATAAGCACTTAATTCACCCTGTCACTCATGGGGGTCAATGCAGACCTCTATAAGCACTAAATTAACCACCTTACTCATGGGGGTCAATACAGACCCCCATAAGCACTTAATTTACTCTGTCATGCATGAGGGTCAATACAGTCCCCCATAAGCACTTAATTAACCCTGTTCCGCATGGGGGTCAATACGGACCCCCATAAGCACTTTATTAACCCTGTCACTCATGGGGGTCAATACAGACCCCCTAAGCCAATAAATAACCCTGGCACTCATGGGAGTCAATACAAACCACCATAATACGTTAATTAACCCTGTCACTCATGGGGGTCAATACAGACACCACAAGCACTTTATTAACCCGGTCACTCATGGGAGACAATCCAGACCCCATAAACCCTTAATTAACCCTGTCCCACATGGTGGTCAATACAAACCCCCATAAGCACTTAATTAACCCCCTCACTCATGGGGGTCAATACAGACCCCATAAATCCCTAATTAACCCTGTCACTCATGGGGGTCAATACAGACCCCCATAAGCACTTAAATACCCGGTCACTCATGGGGGTTATTGAAGACCACCATAAACCCTTAATGAACCTGGTCACTCATGGGGTCAATCCAGACCACCATAAACCCTTAATTAACCCTGTCACTCGTGGGGGTCATTCCAGACCCTCATAAACCTTAACAACCCCTTCACTCACGGGGGTCAATACAGACCGATATAAGCACTTAATTAACCCCCTCACTCATGGGGGTCAATACAGACCCCATAAATTAACCTTGTAACTGAACCCATCACTGTTTTACCCTGTTTTATGGTTATTTAATTATTATAATTAAAATATGATCCTACTGTTATACTGTATGTATGTTGGTTTATGATCTGCAGAATATTAGCACAGACTATTGCAGACCTTGGCATAATAGATAATCCTATTACAGAGACTCCTCATAAGATAAGGAAGTCTATTGTATAAAGTGTTTTCATTATCAGACATAAGAACAAAGAAGTATAATCTGATCAATGTCTGATTGTATCAAAGTAGCCAGGTAGCCTCAGGGAGGTGTGACCACACCTATTGTCCCTCTATGTGTATTGTGTGGCCAACTATGGGGGATGTGTATTGCCTGTGGGAAGAGATGTGTATATATATTTCTGCACAACAAAATAAAGACAGTATTATTTGACTAACAATTGAGTGTCATCCAATATGGGAGGTTGGGGATGGTGAGACTGTAGTGCTTCTTGGATATTTAACTGTATACCAGCTGAGATTTTGGATTCGTGTTCCAACTCCGTTACAAACCTTATCACTCATGGGGGTCAATACAGACCCCCATAAGCACTTAATTAACCCTGTCCCACATGGGGGTCAATACAGACCCCCATAAGTACTTAATTAACCCCGTCACTCATGGTGGTCAAAACAGACCCCAATAAGCACTTAATAATCCCCTCATTCGTGGGGGTCAAAACAGACCCCATAAATCCTTAATTAACCTTGTCATTCATGGGGGTCAATACAGACCCCCAAAAGCACTTAATGAACCTGGTCACTCATGGGTGTCAATCCAGACCACAATAAACCCTTAATTAACCCTAGGATGCATGGAGTTCAATACAGACCCCCATAAACCTTAATAACCTCGTCACACACAGGGGTCAATACAGACTGCCATAAGCACTTAATTAACCCCCACACTGATGGGGGTCAATGCAGACCTCATAAATCCCTAATTAACCCTGTCACTCATGGGGATCAATACAGACCCTCATAAGCACTTATTTATCCCGGTCACTCATGGGGGTCAATCCAGACCCCCATAAAACCCTTAAATAACGCTGTCACTCATGGGGGTGAATACAGACCCCAAAAGCACTTAATTAACCCTGTCAATCATGGGGGTCAATACAGATCCCATAAGCACTTAATTAACCCGATCACTCATGGGGGTCAATCCAGAACCTCATAAACCTTAATTAACCCCGTCACTCACAGGGGTCAATACAGACCCCCATAAGCACTTAATTAACCCCCTCACTCATTGGGTTCATTACAGACCCCATAAATCCCTAATTAACCTTGTCAATCATGGGGGTCAATACAGACCCCCATAAGCATTTAATTTCCCCGGTCACTCATGGGGATCAATCCAGACCCCCATAAACCCTTAATTAACCCTGTCACTCATGGGGGTGAATACAGACCCCATAAGCACTTAATTAACCCTGTCATGCATGGGGGTCAATACAGACCCACATAAGAACTTAATTAACCCTGTCCCTTATGGGGGCCAATACCGACCCCCATAAGCACTTAATTATTCCCCTCACTCATGGGGGTCAATACAGACCCAATAAATCCCTAATTAACCCTGTCAA
>CM050167.1:148834733-148844733 GCA_027410445.1 Discoglossus pictus
GGCTTCTCAGATCTGGCCCCGGCTGATTTGTCTGAGTCCGACCCCCGAGTTTGTCACCAATATCCAGAGGAATTTGTTACATTTCCTCTGGATGGGAAGGCATTGGGTCTCTGCAGGGGTGGCAAGTCTGCCTTTGGTGGAGGGTGGACAGGGAGTAGTTTGTGTGTGCTCCCAGTTGTCCACCTTCCGCCCTCAGTACCTGCAGAGATACCTATATGCAGATCCCTCTCCGCAGTGGTGCGCACTGGCATCCAGCTTTTATCGCCAGTTGCGCAACCTGGGGTATGACCGTCAATTATTTCTGATCAGGCCCGAGGGGTTTGGGAGAGACCTCTCGGTGTTGCCGGCATACTACCAGGAAACCCTCAAGGCCTGGAGCATGGTCTCCGTGACCAGGCAGGGCGTGCCTTTGGGGGATGAAATATTCACAGGAGCCCCTGCTATTTAATCCAGCAGTGGGGGCTCCAATGTTACAGTCCCCCAGTATCATCCGCCGCCTTAGTCATGCACGGATGACCCGAGTCGGGGATCTCCTGGAATACGGGCGTTCTGATTGGGTGTCACCCCAGGAGCTTGCGCTCCGTTTGGGATATGTGACGCCCAAAGTCTCAGGGCGCTTGCTCCAGGAGATTAGGGATGCCATCTCCCCCGACTCGCGCACCTTCCTTCGCGGGGCTTAGCAGGCCGGAGTGCCACATGCACCTTTCAACACCCCGGCTCCGGCTGTTTGCATTGGACACAAGCCCCGTGTTTCCCCTCAGGCTCCTCCTGTCCCCAACCTCTCGAAGTTGAGGGACATACCCTCGGCATGCTTTTGCGGCATGCCGAGGAAGAGCTTATATTCTCTCGTGCTCCATACAGTGCACTTCCTTGCCCTCGTGACCCGTCCCGATACCATCTGGAGGCGGGTCCTACCAGCTGACGAGGGCAAGAGGCCCCGGTGGAGGGAACTTTATTCTGATTTAGTACCACGACCCACCGGGGACTTGAGTTGGAGAGTGCTCCATGGTGCACTGAGCACGGGAGAGTACTTAGCTAAATTCACGGACTCTCCCTCCACTTGTCCATTCTGTGGCAAGGGAGAGTCCGTGTATCATATTTATTTTAGTTGCGCCAGACTGCAGCCCCTCTTGTCACTCTTGAGGGGCCTCCTCCTGCAGTTCTGGCTGCATTTCTCCCCTCACATTTTTATTTTTGGGCGCACAGTGTCCCGGGGCAAGAAGGCCAGGGACCTCCTCGTCAACCTGCTCCTGGCATTAGCCAAATTGGCTATATATAAGTCCAGGAAGCAGTGTTTGATAGGGGGGGTTCCCTTGTCACCTGAGGCCATGTTCCGGGTGCTGGTGCGCTCCCGTATCCGGGCAGAGTACCACCTGGCTTTGTCCACTGGGGGAATGGATGAGTTTGTCTCCCAGTGGGCTGTAGATGGTGTGCTCTGCTCGGTATCCCCCCATCCGGTTTCTTTTTCTCTCAACCTCCTAATAGGATTTTTATTTAGTTTACAGATCATTTTTTTCTTATAATTTTAAAATACACTGTGCCAAGTTCAACCAATCCAATCAGTCCACATTTAAAAAAAAAAAAAACTTTTATTTTCTTAAATCTAAGTGCATTTTCCTGACCGTCAATCAAAGTTCATTTGCTTGACCACTACCCATAGTGTGTGTGTGTCAGGCTTACAAGTACTGTGCCAAGTTCAACCAATCCAATCTATTTGGGGTACCAACAGTCCACATTTAAAAAAAAATGACAGGCAGAGGCAGGACACCCCGCAGAGGCCGTCGTTGTCGTGGTGCTGTGATTCCCTTTGGCCCTACAATAATGCCCAGTGTTCAGAGGCCAGTTACCCTGAACTTGAAAAGTTCAGAGGACGTAGTTGACTGGCTAACACAGGACACCCAATCTTCTACAGCTTCCGCTTGGAACATTGACGCACCATCCTCCTCCAGCTTAGCTTCGGGCACCTCTCAAGTTACCACTCACCCGCCTGCCGCCACCACCAACACTAGTACCACAGCCAATTCAATTGATCAGTCAGAAGAGTTATTTACACATCAGTTTGAAGAAATGAGTGATGTGCAACCATTATTGCCAGAGAATGTAGATAACAGGGATATGTCTCAGTCAGGCAGCATTACACACATGTACGTACGATGTGATGATGATGATGATGATGTACCCGCTGCTGCTTCCTTTGTTCAGTTGTCATATACAAGTGAGGCGGGTGATGATGATGACAATGCGTCCGTGGATGTCACGTGGGTGCCCGCTAGAAGAGAAGACGATGGGGAGACAGAGAGGAGGAGGAGACGAGTTGGAAGTAGAGGGAGGTCATCGCAACGACCTAGTGGCACAGTCAGACAGCATGCATCAGCACCCGGGGTCAGCCAGACAGCACGCCAAGCAACGCATGCTGTTGCCACCACCAGAATGCCATCACCGACGAGCTCAGCAATGTGGCATTGGCACTGCTTTGCGAGAGCACATGATGTCACATCACAAACGCCAATGGGATCAACACATGAGTACAAGCAGCACACAAACTCAAAGCCGCCATCCTCCTCCTGGTCCAACATCTTCATCCACATCAACCACTGCTGTCCTCCTTGCCCCCTCTCAACTATCCACCACTCCGTCTCTCGCCTCTTGCTGTTCCTGCTCATCTCCCCACAGTCAGGTGTCTGTCAAGGGCATGTTTGAGCGTAAGAAGCCAATGCCACAAAGTCACCCCCTTGCCCGGCGTCTGACAGCTGCCTTGTCTGAATTCTTGGCCCGCCAGCTTTTACCATACAAGCTGGTGGAGTCTGAGGCATTCAAAAAGTATTTAGCGATTGGGATACCGCAGTGGAAGGTACCTGGCCGAAATTTCTTTGCCCAAAAGACAATCCCCAACCTGTACTCAATTGTGCAAAAGGAAGTAATGGCATCTCTGACACACAGTGTTGGGGCAAGGGTCCATCTGACCACTGATACCTGGTCTGCAAAGCATGGTCAGGGCAGGTATATCACCTACACTGCGCATTGGGCAAACCTGCTGACGCCTGCCAAGCATGGAATGCGTGGCTCTGCAGAGGAGTTGGTGACACCGCCACGACTTGCAGGCAGGCCTGCTGCCACCTCCTCTACTCCTCCTACTCCATCCTCTTCCATAACCTCCTCAGCTGAGTCCTCTTCTGCTGCTGCGTCTTGCTCCACATGAACGGCACCCCCCCAGCTCCCCAGATACTATTCCACATCCCGGATATGGCACTGTCATGCCGTCTTGGGGTTGACTTGCCTCAAAGCAGAGAGTCACACCGGGCCAGCACTCCTGTCCCCCCTGAACGCACAGGTGGATCAATGGCTGACTCCGCACCAACTAGAGATTGGCAAAGTGGTTTGTGACAATGGAAGAAATTTGTTGGCGGCATTGAATTTGGGCAAGTTGACGCATGTGCCGTGCATGGCACATGTGTGTAATCTGATCGTACAATGCTTTGTCCATAAGTATCCAGGCTTACAGGACGTCCTGAAGCAGGCCAGAAAGGTGTGTGGCCATTTCAGGCGTTCCTACACGGCCATGGCGCACTTTTCAGATATCCAGCAGCGAAACAACATGCCAGTGAGGCGCTTGATTTGTGACAGCCCCACACGTTGGAATTCAACACTCCTAATGTTTGACCGCCTGCTCCAACAAGAAAAAGCCATTAACGAGTATTTGTATGACCGGGGTGCTAGGACAGCCTCTGCGGAGCTGGGGATTTTTTTGCCACGTTACTGGACGCTCATGCGCAATGCCTGTAGGCTCATGCGTCCTTTTGAGGAGGTGACAAACCTTGTCAGTCGCACCGAAGGCACCATCAGCGACATCATACCATTTGTTTTATTCCTGGAGCGTGCCCTGCGAAGAGTGCTGGATCAGGCCGTAGATGAGTGTGACGAGGAAGAGTTGTGGTCACCATCACCACCAGAAACAGCCATATCAGCATCGCTTGCTGGACCTGCGGCAACGCTGGAAGAGGATTGTGAGGAAGAGGAGTCAGAGGAGGAATGTGGCTTTGAGGGGGAGGAGGAAGACCAATCACAACAGGCATCCCAGGGTGCTCGTTGTCACCTATCTGGTACCCGTGGTGTTGTACGTGGCTGGGGGGAAGAACATATCTTCAGCGAGATCACTGAGGACGAGGAACGGGACATGACTAGCTCGGCATCCAACCTTGTGCAAATGGGGTCTTTCATGCTGTCGTGCCTGTCGCAGGACCCTCGTATAAAAAGGCTGAAGGGGAACGACCTGTACTGGGTGTGCACGCCACTAGACCCCCGGTATAAGCAGAAAGTGCCTGATTTGTTACCAAATTACCGCAAGTCAGAAAGGATGCAGCAGGTCCAAAACAAATTAACAAGTATGCTTTACACAGCATATAAGGGTGATGTCACAGCACAAGGACAATATAACAGGGGAAGAGGTGAAAGTAATCCACCTCCCACGACCACGCCGGCAAGGACAGGACGTTTAAAAGACGTGTTGTTGATGGAGGACATGCGGACCTTTTTCAGTCCTACGCATCGCATCAGCCCTTCGGGATCCACCCTCAGAGAACGACTTGACCGACAGGTAGCAGACTACCTCGCCTTAACTGCAGATATCGACACTCTGAGAAGCAATGAACCCCTTGACTACTGGGTATGCAGGCTAGACCTGTGGCCTGAGCTATCCCAATTTGCAATTGAACTTCTGGCCTGCCCCGCTTCATGTGTCCTGCCAGAAAGGACCTTCAGTGCAGCAGGAGGTTTTGTCACCGAGAAGAGAAGTCGCCTAGGGCAAAAAAGTCTAGATTGCCTCACCTTTATAAAGATGAATGAGGGATGGATCCTAAAGGGACTGACACTGGGCGATACATTCGACTGAAAAAGGCCTGATGAGATGAGCTGCCTTCGGCTAAAAATGGTCCACACGCTGCTGTATGTTATCTGTGAATGCCGGATGACTTGCGTGAATTATCCGCCACCAACTAGGGTTCAAGAAGACGCAATGTTTTATGGCACTTTCTGCCTGGGGAACAAAGGTCAATTTTTCTGGCCGCTGCAACAGCAGCAGCTGCAACAATACCTAATTTTTGAATTTCAATTTTTATGTCAGAAGGCGTACGGCATGTAATGAAAAAGAAAGCATATTGAATAGTCTTGCATAACACAACAGTTGTGCAAAAATACATATTTACAATAAAGACATTTTGTTAAAATTAGGTGGCTAAGCCTTCTTTTTTTTACTTTTTTGGTTAATACATTTTCTTTTTTTTTACTGTGATTGCAATTTTTAAGAGAAATCTAAGACATGGTAAAACAGACAATAGTAAAGAGTATATCAGTAGTTAACACCAAAGTCCTATTATCTATCATCACTCCAGCAGTAGCTTATTATTTACAATATCTAACCTGCTCAATCGCCCTTGGGTTACCCTAGGGCAGGCTTCAGTAGGCGACCTCTCCTTTCCTCGGATGATTTTGCCGCCGGTTGCTTCTGAAGGGTCTCCTCCAGGGCTCCCCCACTCCGGTCCTTCCCCCCGAGTCGCTTCAACCATTAACAAATGTTTTATTATATTAGGGGGGCACTAAATGGGGATGTTATCCAGGGATCCCAAATTGTCTGGAACTGGGTGATTCTATCCAAGACTACATGGTTAAATCTCTCGTTGAGCAGTAAATAGTTGATTTTTTTTATTAATTCCTGAAAGTTTTAATTTGGGGTTTTCCAACTACTAGCTATGTGTATTTTTTCTTTCAAAAAATATTTTATTAGGTCAATCTTAAACATTTTAGAAGCTAGTAAGCATGTTTCTTCCCATAGTCTTATGACTGCCGAACACTCCCACCAGACATGAATAAATGTAGCCTCATTACCACTGTTCCTAAAACATGAGCTGCTCCGTTTTGGATCCCATTTATTAGCTTAAAAGGAGTAATATATGTCCTGTGTAGGACCTTTATTGAAGTCTCAAGCAGACTATAATTTAAAGATCCCCTACTTAAGCCTTGCCAACTTTTATCCCATGTGCTGTCTGCCAACTCGGTGCCCAAAAACCTCTCCCAGGCTTTGGTATAGTCTGGTTTGTTTGCCCATGAGTTTTCATTAAATAGTTCATACATGAGGCTAATAATACCAGGCTGAAAGGGGGAATCCCTACATTTTTTGAGTAGCCAGGTGTTTCTTTGGAGGGTTCCCCTACCACTTATCGTATTCATGTTCAGCCAGGGGTAAATTGTATCTATCTCTCACCCACTCAAAGGTCATTATTTTGTCGTCATGCCACCATGGACCAACCCTTAGTAGGTTCTGAGACTTCCACCAACTGAGAGAGCTTTCCGGAAGATGTATCTTAAAGTGGGGATTGGGTACGATAGGGGTAAGATCTGATACCCGAGTGTCCAGTTTTTGTGTCCAGTTCATCTCCGTCCATATTTTTAATGAGTGCTTAATCAACGGGTTTTTCAAGTTTCTCAAAAAAGTATACAGGCCTGGAATCCATATTACTGTATCCCATGTATAAGGTGACATGCTTACATTTTCCATAAATACCCAGAGTGGCTGATGTGTTTTGGAGAATGCGCCGCCTTGTAATACAGTTTGAGATTCGGGTCCCTACCCTCTTTTGGAAAGACTATGAGGTCGGCCTGATTCAATTAAGGGGGCATAGGTTCTCCATTTAGTATAGCGTTAAACTTAGCGTTAAAGATGTTAGGTGCGGTAGGTAAGCAAGGGCTCAAATTTCTTATAGTACAGATGAGTAAAACCGTCTGGCCCTGGGGACTTGCCAAATTTAAGATCTTGGATTGTAGATTTAACTTCCTCTTGGGATATGTCTAGGTTCAAGCTGTCCAATTGAGGTACAGGTATTTTGTTGACTTCTTGCTGTAGTAGGAAGGACTCTATGTCAGATCCGCTGCAGCGGGATTGGGATGAATATATGGTCTGAAATGTTTCTTGGATAGCATTGGGGCTAAAGGAGGTTTGGCCATCAGGTAGTCTAAAGATACCGTATATTATGTCCTCTCTTGGGGGGTAAAGACACTAATAATTCCTCCAATAAAATTCTGCTTTTTTTTTGTGGGCAAGGTCCCTGGTTAGCCCCTTGGGTTATCTGTTAAAAAGAGTTGTGCAGAGACTGTGGGGGCTGTTATCCTCCTTGTCCCCGTGTCGCCGTTTAGAATCCCTGCTGCTGCATGTTTCAGCTTTATTAAGGTGTAATTGTACAGCGTTTGACTCAAGTAGCTGCCTGTGCTGGGTCAGTTTGGCTTAATTGCTGGGGCCTTTTCCTGCCAAGATGGCGACCGTCAGTCCATGGGCCTCTATGTCCCCCTCACTACCTTTGTCCCCGCTTGTGTGCTTATTTGGGATGGCCCCCCTTTATATCTCCGGCCCGTGGCCTTGTAAGGGTCGCCCCCTCAATCTCTTAGTGTGGATATGCAGGGATGGGGCGTTGAATCAGGCCTACCTTCTTCTCTGCTCGCTGCAAGATCAACAATACCTAATTTTTCAGGCATGTGTACATGCCTAATTTTTCTGGCCTCTGGTGCTGTACTGTGGCTTCAACAACCAAACCCCAAAAAAAGGCACATAACAGGGATTAAACTGATAGGAGTAGTACTACTTAACACACCACTCATATCTGGTGTAACAGTAGTGTACATTTAAAACAAAAAACAAAAATTGTACTGTAATAGATTGCATAGCAGTTGGTTGTCTGCAAGCGTGTGTGTCAGACCTACAGCGTCTACTCTACCAACTTCTGCAAGTGCACAGTGCCACTCATATCTGTTGTCACAGTAGCTTGCACGCATAGTACCGATCTGTCAAAACCTCTAATGATGAATGAGGTCTAGAGTAGCCTGGTTCCCTTATCCTCTACAGGTTGAGACCTAATGTTTGGGTGACTCCAGACCAACACATGAGTACAAGCAGCACACAAACTGAAAGCTGCCATCCTCCTCCTAGTGCAGCATCATACGCCACATCAACCACTGCTGTCCTCCTTGCCCCCTCTCAACCATCCGCCACTCCGCCTCTCGCCTTGAGCAGTTCCTGCTCATCTGCCCATAGTCAGGTGCCTGTAAAGGACATGTTTGAGCGTAAGAAGCTAGTGTCACAAAGTGCCCCAAAATTGAAGTGATACAACCAACAAAGCATCTTTTTCCATCTCCTGGTTCTAAAAATCCAGGCCTTATACACGCCCCCTGATAGGTGACGTAACAAGTATTAAACTGATAAGAGTAGTACTTTGCAAACACGCCACTCCTATCTGGTGGCACCTTTGACTGCACGTGCCGTGCCCCAAAATTGAAGTGATACGACCAACAAAGCCTCTTTTTCCATCTCCTGGTTCTAAAAATCCAGGCCTTATACACGCCCCCTGATAAGTGACCTAACAAGTATTAAACTGATAAGAGTAGTACTTACAAACACGCCACTCCTATCTGGTGGCACCTTTGACTGCACGTGCCGTGCCCCAAAATTGAAGTGATACGACCAACAAAGCATCTTTTTCCATCTCCTGGTTCTAAAAATCCAGGCCTTATACACGCCCGCTGATAGGTGATGTAACAAGTATTAAACTGATAAGAGTAGTACTTTGTAAACACGTCACTCCTATCTGGTGGCACCTTTGACTGCACGTGCCGTGCCCCAAAATTGAAGTGATACGACCAACAAAGCTTTTTTTCCATCTCCTGGTTCTAAAAATCCAGGCCTTATACACGCCCCCTGATAAGTGACCTAACAAGTATTAAACTGATAAGAGTAGTACTTACAAACACGCCACTCCTATCTGGTGGCACCTTTGACTGCACGTGCCGTGCCCCAAAATTGAAGTGATACGACCAACAAAGCATCTTTTTCCATCTCCTGGTTCTAAAAATCCAGGCCTTATACACGCCCGCTGATAGGTGACGTAACAAGTATTAAACTGATAAGAGTAGTACTTTGTAAACACGTCACTCCTATCTGGTGGCACCTTTGACTGCACGTGCCGTGCCCCAAAATTGAAGTGATACGACCAACAAAGCTTTTTTTTCCATCTCCTGGTTCTAAAAATCCAGGCCTTATACACGCCCCCTGATAGGTGACCTAACAAGTATTAAACTGATAAGAGTAGTACTTACAAACACGCCACTCCTATCTGGTGGCACCTTTGACTGCACGTGCCGTGCCCCAAAATTGAAGTGATACGACCAACAAAGCATCTTTTTCCATCTTCTGGTTCTAAAAATCCAGGCCTTATACACGCCCCCTGATAGGTGACCTAACATGTATTAAACTGATAAGAGTAGTACTTACAAACAAGCCACTCCTATCTGGTGGCACCTTTGACTGCACGTGCCGTGCCCCAAAATTGAAGTGATACGACCAACAAAGCATCTTTTTCCATCTCCTGGTTCTAAAAATCCAGGCCTTATACACGCCCCCTGATAGATGACGTAACAAGTATTAAACTGATAAGAGTAGTACTTACAAACACGCCATTTCTATCTGGTGGCACCTTTGACTGCATGTGCCGTGCCCCAAAATTGAAGTGATACGACCAACAAAGCATCTTTTTCCATCTCCTGGTTCTAAAAATCCAGGCCTTATACACGCCCCCTGATAGGTGACGTATAAGGTATTAAACTGATAAGAGTAGTACTACTTAACACACCTTATAATAATGCAGAGAGAGGCAACGCAGTGAGAGTTGTGTGAAGAAGAGGAGTCAGAGGAGGAAGGTGGCTTTGAGGAGGTGGAAGACCAAACACAGCAGGCGTCCCAGGGGGCTTGTTGTCACCTTTCGGGGACCCTTGGTGGCTGGGTAGAGGAAGAGACCTTCAATGACATCAGTGAGGACAAGGAACGGGACATGGCTAGCTTGGTATCCAACCTTGTGCAAATGGGGAGTTTGCGGTTGTGCAAATGGACTGTTTGTGGTTGTTTGCGGTGTGTTAAACGGGGAGTTTGGTCTGTCACTGTGAAGCGGGCCTAACCCTTACACTA